>JASDQU010683112.1:66459-79746 GCA_032191745.1 Picea mariana
CCCATAAGTGCATTGGAAGATCTTGATTGTGGATCATAGTCTTCACTGCTTCCATTATGGTTCTGTTCTTTCTTTCTGCTACACCATTTTGTTGAGGGTTGTAGGGAGTGGTGAGCTCCCTCTTGATCTTGGCATCTTTACAAAAGTTGACAAACTCTTTTGAGGTGTATTCTCCTCCATTATCTGGCTTGAGTGTCTTGATCTTTCTTTCAGAGAGATTCTCTATCAGGGCTTTGAATTCCTTGAATTTTCCAAACACTTCATCTTTTGACTTTAAGAACTACATCCAAGTCTTGCGAGAATAATCATCAATAAATGATACGTAGTATACATTGAGGATTCCTTGGGTCAATTTTGTAATTCCTCGGGTCATTCTTTTCTCCTCCTTTGAGGATGTGTAGATAAGGCTCGTTGCCCAATTTTTTGGGAAACCCTTTGTAGTCATTCGATTAGGAATGTTGTGTAACATCCCTGTTATAATCCCCCGTTTAATTAATGCTTATGTGGATATAATATATGGCTACGGCCAAGTGATGTGATATGCGAATTGTATTTCTATGTTTTAATAATAAATGTGATGCCAACTGCTAAGGGGACATGGACAAGAGATGGGGGCTGAATTAATCCACAAGAGGGGGAAGTGTCTAGGATAATGGCCAAGAAGGGTCAAAGGGGGAATTACCCATGTATATTAATTCAACCCATTTTCATAAACTTGCTAATTGTATATGAACCTTCCAATTTATGATTGAGTGTTCCCAAAACCAATCATTGAATACATGTAAGAGGGTATTTGTGAGTGGTCACATCCCAGAGTTATTGGGCACATGGGGGTTGAGTACAATCAGCTTGGGGAAGAGTGTGAGTCAAGAAAGGCAATCCAAAGGGAGGAAATTCGGATGGGTTGGGGACAACAATTCTTAGATAGGGAAGTTTGTGTGCATGAGGAAAATGAGAGAGAAAAAAGAGAGCTTGAAGCGGGTGCAACCATGGAGGGTGAATTCTAGAGCAAGTTGGAACATATTTGGAGCGTTTTGGAGCTGAAGATTGAAGAGCCAAGTTGTCAGGCCTGAAGAGTGAACTCCAGAGTGAGTTGCACTGTAACATCAAGTGTTTGTTGTTGGTTTGCTGGTAGTTTTCTTAGCAGCAAGTTCCCTTGAGTTCCCAATTGAGAGATTCCTAACTACCTGTGCTAGAGAGACCCTGATAAATGAATGGCACATTCCTTGGGTTAACCCTGATAAACGCATGGCACATCCCTTGGGTTATCCCTGATAGACGAATGGTGCATTCCTTGGGTTGGGCAGGTCAGGAGGAAGAGAGCTGGTAGAAAAATCGGGATAGTTGTAGGAGAATATCAGTTGGGTTAAGAGTTTTATGAGCTGCGAGTGGACTGTGAGAGACCACCCTCCTTTGTGAATTACTAGCCTCATCTCGGGGGTGACTGGCTGTTGAGATTTGGAACAGTCAGTCTATGGTTGGGTGGAACATCCGTCCCAAGCAGTTGGTTGCACAATTCTTGTTTAAAGATAAGTGTTTTATCTTGTTGTTGAGTTATTTACATGTGTTATTGCTGTGCGTGAACTCTGCATAAATGAGAATGACTTATATGCTGCTGTAATGAGGAGTTTAGCTGCATTTCATGTTGATTATTAGCATGCTTTAGATGCATCTATTTTATGGTTATAGATGGTAGCTAAATTTGTTTTAAATTTGTAGCTGTAAGCTATAGGAAATCGGTTAACAATAAAATAATTACTTTAGTTAGCAGAAATTTCCTTTTTATGTGTATTTCGCATTGTAATGTCCCTCGGTTGAGCTGGGGAACGTTACATTATGGTATTAGAGTTGTAATTGAGAGAGTTTTGTGTGGCATGGCCCAGCCTGGGTGGCCGGGGACATTACATGTTGTTATGTGTTTGCTAAGAAATTCTTACCCCCATTTCAAGTGCTCTGCTTGGAGTCCATTGATGTCTTTTGCCATATTCGATGCTAGCCTCTTGATGTCTCTTTGCACCTCCTCTTTTGAGAAAACTAATTTGTTGTGCTGATTTTTAGAGGGCTTTTCTTCCAACCTTATGTACATAGATTTTTTTGCATGTATTAACAATTATTCTTTGGTGATATCGTTTTCTTGTATCTGTTTTTTCTAGTGTTGCAAACATCACCAATATATTTATAGATGTGCAATACATGATACTTTTTAGGGGAAAATTTTTGCCAATTGGCTATTTTTTGGCCATTTTCTAAAAAAGATATTCGCCAATTTGGTTAAAAATTTGCCTATATTTTTACACAAATATGATTAAATTGATAATATTCGCCAAAAATTTACAAGATTTATAGTAAATTATATGTTTTTTTATTGAATATTCACCTACATATCTATATGTATGATTTTTCAAACCGAAATAGTCGCCTAGAATACTATACATAGGTATAATATTTGAATCCTTAAAAAATACCCCGGTGCAATATTTTGTGAGTTTAACCCTTAAAAAATCGCCACATTGTGATGTTTACCAAAATCATGATTTGTTTTCAAAAATATTGTGCCATGACCTAAACAAATTGCAAAGCTTGTGTTTTTTCTGATAAAAGCCTGAAATTGGAATTTCTTTTGGCTCATTTTCATCTGCAATGGTTGGGGATTGAGAGCAAAGGAGCTTGTCATTGCCATGCATGGTGATTCTCTTTATCTCTTTTGTAAATATTTCTTCATTCTATTTGCTGATTTCTACTGCTTTCTGTGATTTCAATCTTTTGCCTTGTTGTTTGTCTTTTGAGATCTCCCTTTGCCATTTGAGTTCTACAAATAAGGTGTCATGGTTTGAAGCTATCTTTTCATGACATTGCATATGGAGAAGTGTAGGTGCCGCTCTAAGCTTATGCAGTATACTACTCTTTGCCCACTGCCTGTGAAATATGTGGCCTCTCCTGACTCTTGCCAGCAGGCTGATCTGTTGCATATAACCAGTTTTTGCCATTTGGGCATTGCACATATGCAGAATTTCCTCCCCGAAGTGTGGAATTTTCCTAACTGTATCTGCTGAATTACTTTTCTGCAGGTTCTTGTCCCCTGCTAGCTATAATGGGTGTTCACTCTTTTGTATAGCTTTCCATCTGTAGATTCCCTGTTTGCCTGTTAAAGTCTCCCACCAACAATATATTTCCTTTGTCTTTGATGTCTGTTATGTCATGCATTGGGTGGTAATATGGTTTTTCACTAATGAGGTTGTTTTTCTTGTAGAAGTTGTACTTTTGTGGGGTGAAATAACATGCTGCAAGTGCTAGTGCGACTATTTTTTAATTCCAGCCATATATACTGGTTGTGAGTGTCACTTTAGAGATCACCTCACAAACATAAAGGGGTAAAAGATCAATCAATTGCAGTTGATGATAAAATTGATAATTGAGATTTAATTATTGTTATGCTAAACAGTTTGCCTCAATCTTTTTAAGTGTTCATCACGAGTCCGAGTTTATTATTTAGAGTTGAAGTGTTGACCTTTTATGGAATTCAAGGATTACATTTACAGTAGAAATACAGGAGAAAAGCCTACAATAATAATGGAGGTTCTAAGCATGTGTCTGCAGTGAAGCAAAAGTGAAAATGGAAACAAAACTTTTGCCAACAAGGAGACAAAATGGAGGTAAAAAGCAAGAAGACTTGAAAAAGGGCAATGCCAGTTCAGGTAAAGGTAAGTGCTTTTGTTGTGATAAACTAGGTTATTATGAAACAATGCAGAATTAAAAATCATGATTCAAGAGGGTTGAAGTAGAAAAGGCATACAAATAATTGTGTTGAAGAAGAACAAGATGATAGTGGTGGAGGTAAAGAGTATAAACCCTTTCTACATATGAAATATAGTGCATTGGAGACGAGTGGAAAATAGGTCAACCAGTCATATGGCACATAATAGGGAATGGTTTGCTATGTTGGACGGTGACAAAAAATGGGGACAAAAAGTTGCTTTAGCGTATATGGTAGAAGGTCAAGGCATTGTACTTATAAAGATGCCAAATGGAGAAATTAAGTAGGTACATGATGTACTGTATGTACTAGAATTGACAAAGAATTTGCTCTTTGTAAACCAGATTGCAAAGTAGTACTCTAAGGAGGAGTTTGACAAAGGCAAGTGATTGATAAAGGATAAAAAGAACCATTACAAGTAGTGGTTGCAGGGATAGAAGGTGGGCTATACAATTTTTTTTTACACCCAGAACTTAGCAAGCCTCTGTTTTTTTTTAAACAGAAACAAATTAGAAGATCAATTAAGATTGATAGTGTACGAGGCCCCAACTATACTTGAAAGGGTGAAAATGTTGACCCATTTTGATAATTTGTTTTTGAAATGTGGTGAAGCTGACTTGACTTGCTACTGACTGTGAAGTCTTTACTGTTTCTTTCTGATGGAGCCAAAAAGACACTTAAGTTTGAAAGTATAATGTGAAGACTTTGAAGGATCCATTTGGACCAAAACTGATACAAAATTACCCTTTGGATGGACATATTGTGACCTGAAATAGACATAGTCCTTAATAGATATATGGCACAGACCAGGGACAATAATTGGAACTAATACATATAGGAATACTGCATAGCCTTCTGTTCTTACAAAATATACTTCTCCCATGATCGCTGCTTTGCTCAAAAAATATCATATGCTGAGATTTTTTTTTTATCAAATGTCATTGTCATTGGTACTGAAAGCTTCGTTGAAATCAATGATTCGGTATCGCAATTTTAAGGAGAACTTGTGTTCGTTGATATGCTGTTGGTATTTTCCCTCAATGTTGCAAGAAAAGCCTACCCAGGCAGCATTCCAGTACCTGAAACGCTTGGAAACACCGAAACGGGTATGAAACGCCATTGGCCATACTGTACGGCAAAGGATTTAATATCACCAGTAATTACTAAGGTGACAAATTCCTTAGGGCTCAACCCCCTATCTCTGTTTTTCAAAGTGAGGGGAAAACGACGAAAGAATGGGTCTTAAAGGGTCATTGGCATGGAGAGGGTGATATTTTCCCATGGGTGCTTGGGTGGGCCTGCCAATTTCCAAAAAAGCAACCGAAACATTGCCGGAAATTACTGAACGGCTCGGAAATGCAGCTGGCCATATTGTACGGCGTTACAAAACTGGAAATGCCATATGGTATGGCCAGTTGCTTTTCCAAGCTGTTCCACTGGTATCCAATGATGTTTCCGAATTTGGAAATGCCGTACGGTATGGCCAGCTGTGTTTCCAAGGCGTTTCAGTGATTTCCAGCTATCTTTCGGGTGCTTTTTTGGAAGTTTGCGGGCCCACCCAAGGTCATTGGGGGTGTGGGACCCATAGGAAAATATGTCCTGTCTGTGCTGATCACCCTTTTAAGACATATTTTTCGATTATTTGCCCCTCATTTTGAAAAAATAGAGATAGAGGATTTAGCTTTGAGGAGTTTGTGACCTTGGCAATTATTGGTAATATTAAATTCTTCAAGTAAAAATGATAGAAAAGGAAAGATAAAGGAGAATTTCAACTTTTACTTAAATTTTTAACTTTACCATTAATTGCTCTAGAATGTTTGAGAGTGGTTCCAACCTTGTCGGACTTCATATGGAGAAAGTAGAATTTCATATTCCATTCAGAATTCAACAGAATCAACAGTTTTTAGGGTTTTATGATTTCAGTGTTTCCACTGGATTCTATCATGTATGAGGGTATGGGATTGGCATTAGTCAAGAGCACCAAGCTATGGGATTTTGCATCATGTAATATAGACACGGGTTTCCTTCTAAATGTCATTTATGTGTATCACTCTTATTTTCTTGCTTATTTTGGTGCAAGATAATGTGTTATTTTAAAGTGTGTGTATATGTGTGTATATATATATATATATTTGTATATTTTATATACTGCCTTTCCCCCACATACTAATATTTGGGGGGTCACATTTCCAGGCGTTCCTGTAATCCCATTTCGGAAACTAGTACACATTTCTATGTTTTGTGCAACTTAGCTTTCCCTCTTGCCATCTTAGGAGGAATTTGCTTTGTCATTCACATTTTTCTCTGAGCTTTCCACCCTCTTAGTAAGTTAGTTGTCCTCTCCAAGTCCAACTATAACTTTATTAACATTTGGTGGTGAGTGTTGACAGCCATTGTGTGTTGTTTACCCCTTGAGTTTTGAATAATCCTATGACTATCAGACACGAGTCTGGCAAATTTCATGTGATGCTTTCTTTCTTTCATTGAATTGCCTTTCTGAAGTTTCAACTTACGCATGACATGGCTTCTACATTGCTTCTGATGTCCTATTTCCTCCCAGAGGATGGATGAGTGTGAAGTGAAACTGTGGGGGGAACATTAGCAGTGAAGCTATTGCTAAGCACAAAGGAGATGATGTATTTGAGTCGGTTGTGAGGGATGAGAATAGACAAGAATAGGGTAAGTATGAGGTTGAAGTTGGAACCATGATACACCCCTTGAATTGCCTTTACGAAGTTTCAATTTAAGCATCACATGTCTTCTAAATTGCTTCTGATATCTTGGACCAGAGGATGGATGAGTGTGAAGTGAAACTGTGGGGGGAACATTGGCAGTGAAACTATTGCTAACTACAAAGGGGAAGATGTATCTGAGTTGGTGGTAAGGGATGAGAATAGACAAGAATAGAGTATGAGGTGGAAGTTGGAACCAGTATACACCCCTTGCTTCCTATGACAATTCACGAGTGTAAGTTGTTAAAAGTTAAAACTGGCTGACAGTAGAGAACATAAGAGGAAGGCAAATGAAGGTAATCTTTGTTGTAGAGCTTTGAGGATGGGCTACCTCTTGCTATATTTAAGGAGCCTGGAAGAGATCTGGCCAATTGAGGTGAACATAATATGATTTCAAAGGAGGCCATCCTATATTGCAGTGGTCATAATCTTCCCTGCAAGACTAATTATTTGTATCTTGTTATGGGAGCTTGCATGCTCCAAGCAGATTAAATACTTCTTTTTATAATATATGCCCAGCATAATGGGTTATTCAAATTTCTTCTTTATGTAACAAAGGCCCTTTATTTGTCAAGGTGTCCGCTTCACTATTAAAAGTGCAGGCCACTTGTATGAATGAAATATAATTAAAATAAGAGATAAATCTATGCATTTTTGGATTGTTTGATTGAGGTTGGTATTTTTGGTACTGCCTTATCTCGTAATATTTATTATCAGTTTTGAATCCCCAATACATTTTAGCGTTTTGATTTTCAATTCTGTAGCCAAAGTCATCCCTTTTAGCAGGGCTGAAATCTCTGCTAAATTATGCGTGGTTTGCCTCAAACACCAATGAAACTTTGCAATATACTCACTTCCCAAGTTGATGATGAGCCCACCTTCCCTGCTTTGCCTGGGTTACCTTTGGCCAGCCCATGAAAGAAGAGAGTGGATATTTTCAGTGTTTGATTTTCTTCCATCCCTGACTTTTGTGAGAGTTTTACCTTGTTGCTCTGAAGGTGTTCTTCTTCTGCAGTGCAGCAGTATGTTGCAGTTTTTCCTCAGCAGAGAAGCGTACCCAACAGCAGCCTTGCTCTCTGTGTAGGTGGGTTGAAGGTGTAATCAAGAGCAGCATCAGCATCGTGCAGCAGAGATGGTGTGCTTACTTTCAATAGCACAGCAGGTTCTGCAGCAGCAGCGAAGCGTACCCAATAGCAGCCTTGCTCTCTCTGTGAAGGTGGGTTGAAGTGGCAGTCAAGAGCAGCATCAGCATGGTGCAGCAGTGATGGCGCTCTTACTTTCCTTACTGCATCAGGTTCTGGGTTCTGGAGCAGCAGTACCTTGGTTTCTGTGTGCAACAGAGAGGGATGAGGGCACAGCTTTGGGAGGCAGGCCGTTCTTATGTAGACAGAGAGAGCACGTGCATGCACCAGCCTTATGCTTTTCTAGATTTAACTGTGATTCCAGAGTGTGCTATTCCTGATTTTAGTTTGCTTTTTCCAGCTTTAGGAAAAGTACAGTAGCTAGGTCTATTTCCAGTTTCAGTGTTTTGCCATTGTTGGACAGTTTCAGATTTGGTATTTGCTTTAATTAGCAGTGTGCTGTTATATTTTAGTCTTTTCCAGTTTTACAAAAGCTTCCAGTCTCAGGAATCTTTCCTATTTTAGAAGGGCACATGAGTTAGGGGTATCTCCAGAACAGTGTTATCAGGATTCAGAATCAGAAACTGGACCAAACTGGTTGATCCCAAAAACGTGAAACTGGATCGGACCGGAAAAAAACAGGAAAAAAAACCAGTCGACCAAAAGTACATAAAATATTCAAATTTTGAAAAAAACCATATATATTCATATGCATCCATATGAATCCAAACCATTAATACACAAATATGCAAGGTTTCTCATTTATATAGCAAGTAAGAGTGCATATAACCAAAATAGCACAGAGTACAGTCCATCTCTGAACCAAAATACATCAACAGCAAGGCTCTAAATGGCCTCTAGAGTCCAGAAAAATCATGCTACAACAAATAACTACATACCATCAAGATCATTTACCTATATTAGGATCCTCATCATCAGTGTCACCCTCTAAGCATTAAAATAAGATAGAAAACGCTTAACATGCCTAATAAGTGATTTTACTTGAGTGAAGGTTACATTTTTACTAGGGTCATGATAGAAGAGTTCAACGGTCAATGCCACCAACATCGAGGTACATAGAGGGCTTGGTGCTCTTGATTAAATGCTAATTCCATACCCTCATACATGATAGAATCCATTGGAAATTTTGCAATCGTGAAAACTGTTAAGTTTGTTGCATTTTGAATGGGATCTAAAATTCAACTTTCTCCATATGAAGTCCAATGAGGTTGGAACCACTCTCAAACATCCTGAAACAATTAATGGTAATGTTAAAAATTTAAGTAAAAGTGACATTCAAGAATTTAACATTACCATTTCCTTGGGGTTAGGTAGTAGGGCCCCCCTTCTATTAATCAATTGATATTTAAAAAAAAACATTGAATTTCGTGGGTCCATGTTCATGTCATACAGAACCGGCCGGTTTAGTGAAAATGGCCGATTTCATACTGAATCGACCAGTTCGATGAAAATGGCCGGTTCCGTACCGAATTGGCTAGAAGTCGTTTTGTGCCACTAGTCGGTTAGTTTTTTGCCTCGAAATTGGTTCAACTGGCCGGTTTTGCTGGACTAGTCTGGTTTTAATAACAGTGCTCCAAAATTAGCTAGGGTGCGAGGTTCAAGGAAAATAAGCCAAGTAGAAATAATAATTTGGGGAGGGTGCACTATTTTAGGAGAATAGGACTTAAATATGGTTTCCTATTTTAGCCCCATAGGGTGGTTTATGTTTTTGTTATTCCTAAGCCTTTCTTAGTCTATAAATAAAGGCAAGGTTGGGATGGTATTCATTCAGTGTTTGTCTTAGAGATTTGAGTGAGTTTACAATGGGTTTTGTAGTGATTGTAGTTTCACAATTCTATCTTCCAGTCTATAGAGGAAAAAGAGATGTGATTTTGAGTGCTGCAAATTTCCATTGTTTGTTGTTCATACTTTTTCAGTTAGCTATGTATTTTTAGATCTAGCATAGAAATGGTAGTTTTGAGAGTTCATTAAGTTTTCAACTTTGTAGGGTTTGTAGTTTGCAGGTCTTCCTACCATGAATTATAAATTTAAATGGTATCAAAAGATGTGCTTTTGAGATCTTTTAGGAATCCGTGTATGGATAGATCAATTGTTTGTGAGGAGGAGTTGTCTGAGGGTTTTAATGGGTGTGATGCCCAAGAGTCTTGAGTGATTGAAGAGCTTTGGACTCTTGAGAGGTTGTAGGGTGTGATGCCCTAAATGCTTTAGTGATTGGAGTGTCGTGTCTAAATTTTTTTCCTGCTAATTTATTTGGTTTTAGCATGTTCTAGGAGGTGCAAGTATGACCAATGTTGGTCTTAGAGAATGTGACCATCTAGAGGGCATTTCCAACTTCACATCATGGAAGCGAACATTTCAGATGCTATTGGAGGAGGTTATCTTTGGTGTTATATGTTATAAGGAGGTTACAACTCCTAAGGATGTTGCACTATTGGCTGAGCATAAATAAAGGTGGGCCATGGCAAAGAGAATCATCCTTGATTTGGTGAAGGACAATTTGTTCCTTCACATCGCAGGGAAGACAACTAAGTAGATGTATGATGCCCTTGTCACTCTGTATCAAACCGTGAATATTATCGCAAGATGTTGCTGAAGCACAAGGTCATTGCCACATGCATGAGTGATATAGACACAATGACTAGCTACCTTTCACCCAACTTTGAGATCAACGCATTGCRATCAAGTGATGGAGAATGAACAGTTGGTGTCCATTTCTTTAAATGGGTTCTCCTCGTCTTGGGATTTGTTTGTTCAAGGAGTTTGTGCTTGTGAAAAGCTTCCAGCTTTTGAGAAGCTCTAGGATGATTTCATCAAGGAGGAGACCAGACTRGAGACTATTTTAGCCAGTGTGGAGGAGAGTTGGAACCTAGCCCTTGTTGGAAAGATGAGGAAAGGTGGTAAGAAAGGACTCGTGAAGGGTCAGAAGGGCAAGGAAGAAGAATCGAATTCTTCTTATCAAGGGAAGAAAGAGTTCAGTCATGTGAAGTGTGTCAAGTGTCGCAAGACTAGCTACTATGCATCTCAGTGTCCTTAGAGGAAGAAAGCCGAGCAACAACAACAAGGGTTTGTAGGGAGTGTAGAAACTTTAGCTGGAGTGGATGAGTTAGCATCCAGACTTGAGAAAACTTTCTCCATGGTATTGTGCCTTTCCATTAAAACCATTTTTGGGGTAAGATGGTATGTAGACAGTGGATACATGATCTTCAACAAGGCATTTAACAAACATTGAGAACATGAGGATGGTATATAGGTTGAGTTGGGCAAAATGTTGCCCCTTGTCCAATTACAGGATTGGGTTCCATCTCTTTTTGCATGCCTTTAGGTGATGTTCTTGAGCTAGATGATGTCTTGTATGTTTTTGGTTTAATGAAGAGTCTTCTTTTAGTGTCTTGCATGGTAGATCTACAATGCATGGTTGAGTTTGATGGTCAATAAGTGATCATTAGAAAATGCAACCCCAAACCTAGTTGAGTTTTAGATAGAGGAGTTTGAGATGGTTGCTTGCACAAGCTTCTCATTGATCTAGTAGAGCAAGTATGACAAGATGTCATGATGGAGGAGTGTCCTTCCAGCGTCGTGGAGACAGTTTCAAAGCGTACATTGTGTAGAAGTTTCATGAATTCAAGCAATCTCAACCAAGAAATATGCTCTTTACCTAATTTAGAAAAGTCACCTCACTTCAATGAGGTCACTGATCTACACATAGAACTTTCAACCTTAGGGATGAACTGAAATATTTAGTAACAACTTGTAAATACTTCAAATCTGTGCACCACTATGTATAGGCAGGTTCAAGAAAATATACAACGCAACAATGTCTTAAAACTTGGTCAACTCAGACTCCTACTTGGCCATGTTGATCGAGTTGACCCCCTACTAAATCGACGCAATCTTCAAAAGGGTTGGGGAGACTGATTTGGTATGGAACCAGTCCAACTCGGTTGAGTCGAACTGAGTCAACTTGTCATAGTCCCACGATGCACAGATTAAGGAATTTGGTTGTGGATTCACTAGTAGTAGGCTAGGCATAGATCTAGACATGGCAGGCTGTGGCACTACTTGATGTAGCTTTGTACCTCGTGCTTCTACTAGTACTACCCCTGCAGTCTATGTCACACGGTTCGGGTTCGACAGTGATGAAGTTCGATTCGAGTTCAAATTTTTCAATGAGGTTCGCCATTGGGTTCGACAACACACACACACATATATGAAATTTTAAATAAAATCTAACATAAAATAATAAGAAATCAACATCAATATACATATATGAGCAAGAATCATGATCAATTAACATATGAGTAGTGTAATCATGATAAAATCCAATCATAATAAAATTTAAACATACACGTATCCATGATAAAATCTTATGTTATGTTTTATAACAATAATTTAATCATAATAAAATCTTATGTTATGTTTTATAACAATAATTTAATCATAATAAAATCCAATCGTCAATGTTGTGAGTAATTATAGTAACATAGAGTTATCGGTCATTTTAACACAGTTCACATGAATTACAACCCCTTTTCCAAACACGAATGAAATTTGAAAATGGGTTATGTTTTAGGCGTATTGGTTCACAAAGGAGGCTTGCAAGTGGTTGATTAGGGTTATCAAGCTTGGCCCCACATTCTTGTAATTTGATTTCTATGTTTATTTTTTTTAAATAAATTGGATTTTTTGGGGTTTACAAACATTGGCATACTCGATTTCAAGGGAAATTGTACCCATTTTAGGGTATATACCCTAATAATAACATGGCTGTACTCAATACGTGTATTGGGTATGAGGCATGCATGCCAATTCTTGTTTTGAATACGCTGTGTCTAGGTATGTGCGGCGAAGGGTTTACAATGATTGTGCGGCGGAGTAAACTGTGCAACATAATAAAAAAGGAATTATGTGTTTGGTATCTCAATAGTAAAGAGTTTTTTCATAGATGGACGATCTATCTCATCCACTTGCTTTGAAACGCCTGACCCGACAGACATTTTGCACATCTCATTCTCTTCCTTGACATAACAGAAGGTGACGAAACAGACAAATATAATCACTCCAATTCTATATGTATAAATGGGATATAGATTTTCTGTTGCAGAGGTCTTTTGTCGAGAGCGGTGCTCAGGACATGATTCAAGAAAGCCCTATAGATAATAGGAGGTATCCCTGGCTAATTGCGTGCCGACAATCAAAGGTTGAGGCAGATTGAACCATACTTGTCTGCTAGCTAGTTCCAAGGTGCGGCCAATCGATCAATGCCAAGTGAAGGAAGTGCGTGGTGATAGATCATAGGGTTAGACATTTAGACTGAAATATCACCCATTTTTATTATTATTAAAATGCCTAAAAACAAGCTAGCGGACCTCTTGGTGAACCTAAAAAAAATCAAGTTGAAATTTGTCTTTCGGGTTCGAATTTGGCAGGGATTCGAGTTCGTTGGTGTTCGGTTTGAGGTTTGGCGAACCTCAACGAACCCACATTTTTTTTGCGGTTCACCAAATTTCGAACTTGAAGGTTCAAATTCAGCGAACCTTGTGACTTAGAGTGCAGTTGTAGATGTCCCTGAGGAGTTTGAGCACTCAGAGCTAGATCCTGATGCTAAGGAACCCATTTCTAGTCGTGGTGATGAGCTTGATGGTTGATCATGTTGATCAAT
>JASDQU010683112.1:105471-115832 GCA_032191745.1 Picea mariana
AACTACATGCTTTCCAATGTCATCAAAAAGTGAGGGAAAAGAGAAAGTACACAAATTTGGATGAGATATATATATGTGTCTCCATGTGTGTGTACTTGTGCATATTCTCTTTTAAAGCTCCATGTAATTAGCATTTGAGTGTTGTTAGAATTTAAGAGAAAACAGAAACAGTGATATTATTTTTCAATTTATCCACTACCGTATAGATCAGCAACCAAAACAAATTTTCTGAAGTAAATTAAACACAGAAATAGTACAATAGATCTGAACATGTAGAAAACAATCTAAGCTAGATCTGAGCATGAACAGATCTGATCATTAAAATAATTCTGAACATTAACATAAATAGATCTGATAATTAGCACAGCAAGAAACTTAACATTACCTTGATTAAAGACAAATAACAGATTTACCTTAGAAGCTTGTTGCTGTCCTCTTTTCTGTATGCTCAGAAAGCTAATAATGGTCATGGATCAAACCGTCATGGGTAGATCTCATCATGATCTATGTGGACAGTTTAGTCAAGAACTCAAAGACTAATCAGCATACCCAACAGCAAGTAGAGTGCTGATACAAAACCCCAAAGACAAAAAAAAAAAAACTCAAGGCGGATAGAAAACCTTCTAACAGCCCTTTACAAAATCTGACCAAAAAGGGACTGCTACAGAAAATATATAACAGTCGTAAAGGCTGCCCTATCAAACCTAGTTCAGGGTACTAGAGCTGTAGGTAAGGCAGCATACAGGAAGCTCCAACAAGTGGCACCATCAACAAGAAAAGAAAGCTGTACTAGCAAGAAGAGAAGCAGCAAAACCGGACTGCAGCAAGGAAGAGAAAAACGCAAACCAAAACAGCAAAAGGTGACCTGAGGCAGTCTGAGAAGAGAGGAGGGCACCTCAGTCCTAAACCAGCAAGAGGGCAGTCCAAGGAGAGAGCTGAAAACCTTTAACCCAGCAAGAGGAAACTGTCCAGCAAATTAGACAGCCTAAGATAGCAGTCTTAGGACTGTCTTATCAAGCCCTAACCAGTGGCAGCCAAGGAGATATCAACAGCAGCTTAGGAGAGCACCAGCGGCACCCTAGAAGAGCACCAACGGCAGCCTAGAAGAGTTGCGGCAGGCTGGAGAAGAGGTAGGAGGGGCCGCGACACTTATAATCAGCAAGGGTAAAGGTCTGCACCACTTCAAACAACAATAGGGGACCAGAGATAGGGCACCTGTACCCTACATCAGCACAAGAAGACTTCACAGCAGCAAGAGAGAGAAAACACAAGGAGACCGCACCTTTACAAACAGCAAGAGAAAAACTTCAAGGAGGCTGCACCCAACGGAGAAACCCTTCAAGTAGACTGAAATCAAAACTGAACTGAACAAGAGTAGGCCGTATCAAATTTCAGACCAAGGAAAATGAGAGAGAGAATCAATGTATGAATGAGGGGTGAGGTTTCTTTTATAGTCTAGGAATGGGTTAGGGTTAGGTTAAAAACTAATAAATAAAATAAATAAAAATAAAAATAATATTTTAATTATAAAAATATTAATTAGAAAGTCAATTAAGTCAAAGTGGCTATAAAAGACCAACATCACATTAAACAAGAAGAGGAACGCGGCTCAAGCAAGGGGAGGCAACAAGACAAAGTCAAGGGGGTCTTCTTCAATGGCAAACTGTCAACATAAGTCTCATAATAACTTATAAGCTTTTATCATCCCTGCATAAGAGGAAAAATCAATGATGTGGTCATGTCCATCTTCGTAGCTGCTCCTAGGTCTCATGGACCATCCCGGAAGAGAAGAAGAAGATTACACATCATCACATCTTGGTACTTAACCAAGAACCACCTGGTCCTAGACCAGGATACCCTAGAACACATTTGGGGGCCCTAGATCACCACTAGGGTCTTATCCACCAAGGTACAAGACCAAGGATCAACCCAAGTGTTAAGCAAGGATTCCCTGGAACACATCCAGTGGCCCTAGAACACATCTAGGGACTTATATCATCAACCATCAAGGAACACATCCAAGGATCAATCCAAGCACCGAGCAAGGATTCCTTGGAATACATCTAGGGGCCCTAGAACACATCTAGGGACTTATATCATCAACCACCAAGGAAAACATCCAAGGATCAATCCAAGCACCGAGCAAGGATTCCCTGGAATACATCCAGTGGCCCTAGAACACATCTAGGGACTTACTGCTTGGTCTTTGACCAAGAACCCCAGTAATATATTGGGGGCCCTCGCTAGGGTCTTTTGCCATGGCTCTAACTGCTTGGTTCCAAACCAAGAACCCCAGGAGTGTACTGGGGGCCCTAGATCTTAGCTAGGGTCTTTTTCATCCCTCCGAAGAATGGCTCTTGCAGCTGCATTAATTTCAACAAGTGTAATTAATTTGAGCTTGTCTGCACCCACATATTTTCTAGCCAATGAAAATATAGATTCCAATTGTTATAGCCTATATATGTATATAGATGCACTATTGTCTATAATAATCTAAAAAAATTAAACATATGACTGCTGTTTTCAAGAATTGTTAACCTGTTTTACAATACATTTTAATATTTTAAGAAAACAATTATTTTTGTAAAATGCTACTAAGATTGCTTCTTATTGCTATTTAACCATGAAGTTCCAAGCCTGGACCAGACTAAATTAGCATAAGATTACTTCTAATTGCTTCAACCTTGCAAACCATCTCTCATTTTCTTCAACTGCAACTACATGCTTTGCAATGTCATCAAAAAGTGAGGGAAAAGAGAAAATACACAATTTTGGATGAGTTATATATATGTGTCTCAATGTGTGTGTACTTGTGCATATTCTCTTTTAAAGCTCCATGTAATTAACATTTGAGTGTAATTAATTTGAGCTTGTCTGCACCCACATATTTTCTAGCCAATGAAAATATAGATTCCAATTGCTATAGCCTATATATGTATATAGATGCACTATTATCTATAATAGTCTAAAAAAATTAAACGTATGACTGCTGTTTTCAAGAATTGTTAGCCTGTTTTACAATACATTTTAATATTTTAAGAAAACAAATATTTTTGTAAAATACAACTAAGATTGCTTCTTATTGCTATTTAACCATGAAGTTCCAAGCCTGGACCAGACTAAATTAGCATATGATAGAAGTTCTCCTTTGTTATTGTCAAATTTTCATATTACTGCATTGGAAATGTTGGGTTATATTAGTTACATCATCCAAAGCTGATATGTTTGTTTGCTTTTGTATTGCAGCAATCTAATAATAATTCAAATGTTAGCTCCTCCTGCTGGCAGCTGTTGATAAATTTTTGAAAGGCCACAAGCATCCTGTGAAATATTTTCTATTGTGATTCAAGCCCGTGCATTTTAGAGGATTAGGATTTTCTCCATTTCACAAGTTGGAGGATGTTGTCAGTTGCTGTTTTACAGCTTTTCGAATCAATATTTGGTATGAATGTAGGGCTCATAATTAGCAAGGTTATCAATCACTGTTTATAAACTTGAAGATATTGTCACAATTCACACAGGTATTTTCCTACGAATAAATCAAGGTCATATAATACCCAAGCCCTTGTACAATTTTCAATATTTTTGTTTTATATGAATTGAATGGATAAAAAGGTTCCTAAAGGTCCTTCATGTATGAAAAAGGGTTTTACAGGGTACAATATTAGGGTACTTTTATTTAATGATGAAAAGATCTTTGGAGGTCGCTTGCGAATATTCTTTAATATTTTTAAGAGATATTTTCTTTTCAGGGTGTGAGCATTCTTTTCTAATGCATGGAGCAAATTCATTTATTATTGTAAAACTTGCTCATGCTCTTCCTCCCCATACAATGGCATTTCTAGTGACTAATACATGTAACAAGGCTATTGTCAGTAGACATTGCATGTGTCTTCATGCAAGGTGTAACCAACAGTAGCAAATAACCAGAGGTGTAACCAATAGTAGCAAATAACCATTCTTTAATCTATAAAGCATGTTAAGTGATATCCAATGATACATGGTGATGTTGGATGCAGTGATGATTAAAAATCATCCCCAACTATCCCCTTTCTGAAGGGAACAGCATAGTAAACCCCCGAGGCACTCCCTAGAAAAATGGGATCCCATCCCAACGGGGACACCTAGGTTTGACTCGGATTGTCCTATCCTTTGCAGAATGCATCCCTTACCTGCTCTCTATGTTACAAGGACCATAGGTTTTTGTAAAACACTTAGATGTAAATTTTCCTAACCTACTTTACTAGCCCTAATTTAACGTACTTAAAACCCCACACCTTGAAACAAACTCTCAAACTGAAACCCACTACTAAAAGGAAAATCCACTAATTGAAAATTAAGAAAAGGGGTTCGTTCGGGTGGCCTTGGACATCCTTGTTGAGCTTGATGTCCTTTTTGTCTATATCGCCATATAAACCTATGTTGTAAGATCATGATGTATCATTACATTTTTATTGTGTATTAATGAGCAAAACAATGACTCACCTATTTCAACCATCTAATTTTATTAACTAACTGCAGGTTTATTTGATTGTATTAAATATTTGAATATCTAAAATTTGTATGTCATTTTTATGATATTGAGTTTAATAACTGTATGTTTGTGTTTTGTCCACTACGTTATTCTTTACCTATACACCACATCATCCTGTTTTCCTGGTTTCTTGGATTGGTTTTAGAAATTCAACCCCACTTCCCAGTGTTTCCCAAAACTCATCCCCCAATCCCACCATCCCCAGATTTTGTTCAACAAAAGCGATTCCAATGACTGCAATAATAATGTGCAAATTTATTATCATTTGAAAGAAAATCAAATTTCCAATAACCACATGTTTGATCCCAATTCCTATGTTTTCCCTTTTCCAGTGTACAAAATCTCAAGGTTAGTAGTTTTCTTCATCTCTTCCATGGACAAGTAGAACAAGGTGGCTTCAATTTTCGCAATTCTACCCTCAACTGTCATTTTCAATAATGTATATCTTCAATGGTGTGAAACTCAATGGTGCTTGTTTCACATGGATGCCATCTTTAAGGAATACCATGGACAATATCTTGTGCATAGACCCCACAAAACTTTGTATCATCGGGATATTAAAAATACATATTTAAGAAAAAACACACTTGCAAGTAAGTACAACGATTGTGTGCAGTGCATTGTAAGATGATATTCTACCACATTGTAGTGCCTGCTATTTTCTGTTTTTATGAATATTTTTCCAAAGTAGAGGGACAAGGTGGGGAAGTACAGGCTGGGTGATCTTTTGTTGTACTTGATAAATTTGGGATTAAGAATCAAGATATCTTGAACTCCACATTGTTCTTTTCTTATGAATATGTGTACGACTATGCTCACTAATGATTGTTTTTCTGGTGTTCTGTGAATTGTTTGGTTAGACATATTTACTTTCTTCCTTCTAATCAAATAAAAACATGGTTTGGTGCTTGAAGTATCATGTCTTCCTACGGAGGTTAAGAAGGCTTCCTTCCATAAGTTGTCATGGCAGAAGTGGGAATCTTGATGAATTCAACATTAATTGGACCGCAAATTGCCTTGGGGATACCCATTTATCTCCTACAAAATGTTGCCTTAGTGGCTACCTCCATCCTATGATATTTGTCGTCCCCTTTAATAGTGGGCTATATCTACCCTATACGTTGAACTTCTAATTCCCAACCGTTATAAATATTAAAGTTTCTTTAAATCTCCTAGGAACACTCGATTACCACCATAATTAATATCAGTGGTCCATTTTGGATGAGGAAAAATGTCCTAACACCTTACTTCCCTTTTTAGCAAATCTTACTCTGCCTGTTGATCCAATGACTGAATGAATGCTGGAAAACCATACAACGGTATTGCACCATTGCAGAAGTACAAATCATAGGTGCACAACAAATTGGTGTGAGCGAACAATGACATTTGTAGCAATGTTTAGTTCTGGTGCTTGGAAATGCTAGCGCAGGATTGATTTGTCATGGGAGATGACATGGCGCATATTGCTCATGTGGAAGTGACTATTGGGTGAAGTTTGACTTGGTAAAAAATGAGCACTAACCCAATCAACTTTGATCACTGGGTTTTTGGGTGCCTACCAAATCTCATGGAGAGTATATGGAAGACATCGGCAAATTTGATCACTCCAAAATCTATCTATAAATATAAGACGACTTGGATAGTTCAAAGTTGATCAGTGGGGGTTAATGAGTGAGTTATAGTGTCAAGTGTGAGCAATAACATTAGAAAACTTTTGTGAGCCATACACTGCGAATTTATGAGCGAGCAATTGGAGTTCTAATATTATTGTGTGGGCCAAAGTGCTGTACAATAGTCTTGAGATCCCTGTGTGGCATAGTTGCATTGTATATGCATTTTGCAGTTTTTTGATTAAGAAAGTTAGCTTTTCTACAATATGTTGATGCGCATTTTCCACCCCTACCCAAAATTTTAATTTTGGATCCACCATACTTCACACGGTTGAAACTTGAATTTCATTACTTTGTGTGTGGCATATGGCATAGTTAGAATACCCTTGATAGCAAAGTCACATAACTATTGATAACAAAATATTCGAGCTTGGCTTGTGGTGGGAGTTAGCCTACCCACGCCTCGATTTTATTTCAAACTATGAGTTTCTTTAGAGAATATCGTATCGAGGGCCATGTAGCCCTCGTAATATTAAAAAGGAGGAAGCACGAAAGCGAAGGGGGTCATCTTGGGCAGAAAGCCAAGAAACTAGCAAGAAAGGTCAAGAAAGTAAATCGTTATGGAGAAGGGTAAGGGAGTTAAACCAGAGGGAGAAGTTTGTAATTAAGTTTGGAGAGGCATCCCCCTCTTGTTTTCTTTTGTAGAATGTTACATTTGAATAATGGACAGTGGTCTTAGTTTTAGTCCAAACATTTTTGCATTCTGTATCTTTCTGCTTGCCGAGGGTGTGTATTTGTCATTTATGATCTCATAGGTGTTTTTCTGTTTTCCATGTGATCGCATAAAGACTTTGTCTTGGATATGTGATTGGGCTGTATTTTCCTTCTTGATGGACCAGTGAAAATGACTCWACAGGTTGATTGTGTAGTCTGCATGCTTGCAATGTCTTTCCACTCTACAATAAGTTGTGTCATGCAATTGGACTCTTGGACTCCTCCGATTCAATCTGTTCGATGATTGCTTCTACTTGTYTATGTTTTCTGGTTCTCGTCTCAAACCTTATCTTGATTGGCTGCTGTGCCATCCAGCTCGTCAACACAATACCTTTGTGCAACAATTTCTTTCACGATGAATGTTTTATTACTCATTCATCTGAATTATTGATGTGCCAAGTGTTAATACGTTAGTGTATTCAGGAGTTCTATTTGTATGTTGTTAGTTTAGTACTATCAAGTTGTGTACAATGCATTTCTACCATGTTGATTTGGCCTTAAAAGTAAATCACATGGTTGAGTTGAATTGTTAAGGATTTCTTGAAGATCAGTGCATTGGCATTTGTTAGAATCAGTAACTCTCAATAGTATATTAGGAGTTCTAATATAGTAATGTTATAATGTAGTAAATATCATTTGTGTGAAATGATCAATTAAATTAAACTAATAAGTTAGGTGTAAATTATGAGTGATTATGTTGAACAATTTCTTAAGTCACAAATAAGAGGATGTAACCATATTGTATCACCTACTCATTTTAATTGAAGTGGAAGTTATATGAGCTGGTAACCAAAGAGAGAGAAAAGTAAGGCAAGTTTACAAGTTAAACAATGATTACTTTTTCCTAAAGATAAGTTTAGATGTTCAGAAAACCATGAAGAAAATGTTTTTGATTTTTTCAGAAGAAAAATAAAATAAAACAARGAAACAAACTAATCATGCCCGACCATAGAAGAAAGAGCAACATACAAGACATCCTTGAATGCATATGTAGAGGTAATGAAAGCAAGAGCAACATACTGGACTTGCCTGAATGAATATGCAAAATCGACTTCGTGCTTTTGTGCATAGTAAATCCACTTGGGAAATGCATAAGCTATACGAATACAGAGTTGAATAGTCTATGAATAGATATGACATGCGAGGGATGAAAAGGGTGACTATTTGAGTGTGAGATACATGAATAAGCGAGGACAACATACACAAATTAGTGGAGTAGAGTTTAATAAGATAACAGACACATCTCAAACCTATCAAACACATCCCTAACACAAACAAAGAACTTGTGCAAAATAAGAAGTTCGTGTGAACAACCAAAGAGTCTAGTGACTTTTAGAAATAAAGTTTCTTTATGAAAAATTAAATAACCTACATTAGAGATAGTCAATGGTGGAAATTTTCATACTTGAAAATTAAATTACAACTACAATTAATGCAGTCAGACATATGTAGCATTCTCAATGGGGTGGATCAAAACCTTTACAACAAAATAAATTAATTTAGTGAAATGAAAATAATGACAAAGTTAAGTTTGTCATCGGATTGAGGATGTTAGATATGTGACTCCATCATTTAGACTATTCTAAAAATTTCAAAGGAATTTGAGACTAATTAAATCAGTATTTTGTGTCAAAAGCCCAAAATGCCCAGTTTATATTAAGAAAACAAATTTTGGATTTAAAGCGGCTAATTGGTACACTTTGTCAAATTATGTAAACACCTTGAAAGCACTTATGCAACAACTTGCCAAAAGTGGCATCAAGATTGAGGAGGATGTCAAAGCAATTTTATTAAACAATTTATTCACAAATTATACTAACATTGTGTTCAAAATGAGTTAATTTCCATCACAATCTTTAGAAATAATGATCTTAATCCTCATGGTTAAAGAAACAAGAGTGCATGAAGAAGAGGTTAGATAAATTCTCTTTTCAATAAATGCAATAGAACTAAGAATGGAAATGAAGGTGAACACATTGGTATTGAGAAAGGAATTTACCTAAGTTGCAGGGAACGACGCCCCCCCCCCTCTCCTTTGGTTTCGGGCAGGAAATCGGTACGAAACTCTGAAACCGGTACGGTACGGACAGGAAACGCTCCCGGCCGTATCGTACGGTGTTTCCCGATTTGTAAACATCGTACGGTACAACCGACAGCGTTTCCTGACCGTACTGGCCCGTACGACCAGCGTTTCAGGCGTCTTTGAGGTGAAATAAGAAAAAAAAAGGGGCCATGGGGCCCCAAACAGTGAAATATTTTTTTTTTTGCATTTTCTATGTTTTTCTTGTATCATTATTGCATTTTTTTTGCATCATTTTGTTTTTCTTGCAATATAATGTTTTATTTAAAAAAAAACTATATACACATATATATATATTTTTAATTTTTTTATATATAGTGTTTCCCCGGACGTTTCCATTTTTTGGGGCCCTGTTTCGTACCGTCCCGGTTTCGAAAACTTGGAAACGTTTCCCTGTTTCGTGCAACTTAGGAATTTACTATTGTGGGAAATTAGGGCATAGTCTTTGGAACTACAAAATTCATTGTGTCAATGTACTCAAGGATACGATTAAAAAAGAAAGAGAATTGCAATATGGTTTGATGTTTAGAGGGTGAGATACATGACACTGAATCTAATATTAACCTCTTGTTTTGACCAAAATCCAAGCCATCCCAATTGTCTAGACAAAGACCACCGGGGAACCTTGCCTAGTTGATTAATTAGATACGGGATTCTAATTAGATTGTTTTCCCAGAAAATTCACATTAGATTATACCTTCAAAGAGGACAATTATGTCAATTTGATAGTGAGAGATTGTTAGGGGAATCATATGAAACCCTGTTTGCAAAGTAAGGGTTATGCTAGTGAATGGGAGCACTGAGAAACTTCACAAAATTGGAGCAACACTACATTGCCAAAGACCAAACACAAATGTTATACAAATTTTGTATTAATGTTTTTATTGGAGTCTATTTTTTTTCAAAACCACTATTATGAATTTTGCAATTATGTCAATTTGATAGTGAGAGATTGTTAGGGGAATCATATGAAAACCTGTTTTCAAAGTGATGGTTATGCTAGTGAATGGGAGCACTGAGAAACTTCACAAAATTGGAGCAACACTACATTGCTAAAGACCAAACACAAATGTTATACAATTTTTGTAATAATGTTTTTATTGGAGTCTATTTTTTTTTCAAAACCACTGTTATGAATTTTGTATTCGAGGGAGGGTTAAATAATCATTGGTATGTCGTGTTAAAGGGAGGGGGTGTTAGAATAATTAATATGCAATAATATATTAGGAGTTATTGTTAGATTTTGAATTGAATATGCAAAATGATCTTGAGCAATCACATGAGATAATTGAAAAAACCAAGTCACAAGAGATAGATCACAAGGATGTATGGTGGGGAAACCTTCATTGGGAAGAAAACTCCA
>JASDQU010683113.1:24816-35553 GCA_032191745.1 Picea mariana
CGCGAAGGAACATCAGTTGTTCCTTT
This sequence comes from Picea mariana, assembly GCA_032191745.1. Taxonomy (NCBI): domain Eukaryota; kingdom Viridiplantae; phylum Streptophyta; class Pinopsida; order Pinales; family Pinaceae; genus Picea; species Picea mariana. The sequence continues at coordinate 24,843 of JASDQU010683113.1, forward strand.
CAATTGAACAGCAATCGTGTGAAGGAACAACAGTTGTTCCTTTTAAATGAACAGCAATCACACGAAGGAACATCAGTTGTTCCTTTTAAATGAACAACAATCGTTAATTTTTAACCATCTCAATGGATGATTTTGGAAACTTCCCCATGGGAAAATTTGTTCTCTTGTTGAATCTAAGGTTGATTAGTCATCAACTAAATTCATTCAATTATTATGGGTTAGTTTATTTTAGAATCGAGTACGGGATGATCTGTTAATGTCATGAGTTCATTATAGTTACCCTATTACTACTACGGAGTATGACATATTCATTTTTCTGTGAAAGACTGGGTCCGTGTGATAGGATAAAGAAAGAGTGCGAAACAGAAAAGAGTGCTAATTGTGTTGATTACAGTTATCCTCCCTATCTCTTCAAAAAATGAAAGGAAAAAGAAAAACTAATACTAAATGAAAACTATATATAGTATGTACAGTGTCAACAAAATTCATCATTTATGGAGTTGGGGTGGCTGGGTTACCTTCCCAGCTAGCCAAAATTTGAACGGTAGGATCTTTACTTACTTCCTGGTAGAAATATTTCTTTTGAAGGCAGATGATGGTAAATTCGTAGTCGGTGCCCATTATCCAGAAATGGATATCCAGAGCCATCGATGGTTCTTAAAGTGACTGTGCCATTATCATGGAATTCCTCAATTTCATATGGTCCCAGCCACCGTGTCTGTAACTTTCCCAGAAAAACGTGAAATTTGGAGTCATAGAGAAGCGCCCAATCACCCTTATTGAGTGATTTCTTCTTGATATGCTTGTTGTGCAAGGCCGCTCTCTGTTGTTGAATAACAATTGTGTGCTCCATAGAATATAGGTGTGCTTCATCCAATTCGTTGAGTTGTTGAAGGCAATGTTTTTGTGTTGTTGTTAGATCCAGTCCAATTTCCTGGGCCATCCTTAGGGTTTTAATCTCAAACTCAATTGGGAAGATGGGTTGTTTTCCATAGACTAGGTGATAGGACGGGTAGCCAGTGGTGTTACACCATGTTGTTCAATAAGTCCATAAGGCATTTGGAAGCTCAGTAGCCCAATTATGTCCATTTTTTGAGACAGTATTTGTCAAGATTGCCTCAAGGACCTTATTTGTGCTTTCTACTTGCCCGTTTGCCTATGGGTGATATGGATAAGTAACTTTGTTCTTAATATGATAACTTTCAAGGGTGGTGGTGATTCTATGAGATGTAAATTGTGACCCCCCATCAGTGATTACTTCCCTGGGTAGTCCATAGCGTACAAATAATTTGAACAGAAATTTGATGACTACCTCTTTTGTTGCATTTGGTAGGGATTTTCCCTCTACCCATTTAGTCATGTAGTCCATAGCTACTAGAATATAGGCCTTATGATTTGACTTTGGATTGAAGGGGCTGAAAAATTCTAGTGCCCATGTTTCAAATGGTTCTGCGACTATTTGTGCTTTCAAGGGCATTTCATCCACCTGACCTGTTTTTCCCATCCGTTGGCAGTTGTCGCAAGTCTGGACGTATTTCTTCACATCTCTAAATATTGAGGGCCAATAGTAACCCATCTATAAAATTTTGTGTCCAGTCCTGCGGTCTGCAAAATTCCCACCATGGGGTTCATCATGTCATGCCTTTAGTATGTCATAGATTTCATCATCTCGTATGCATCTACAGATCTGGAGATTAGCTCCTGTGTGGAAGAGATATCCGCTAATCCAAGTGAATCGTACGCTACGCTGGACGAACAGTTTTATTTCCCTTGATGATAGATGTGTCGGTAATCTTCCCACTGCCAGATAATTTGCCACATCAGCATACCAAGGTGGCTTTGTGGTAATGGCAAACAGATGCTCGTCTAGAAATTGATCTTCAACTGTTAAGGAGTCGTCTGTTTTGGGTATGCAGGATAAGAAGTCTAGGACAAGATTTTATCTCCCGGGTCGATCTTTTATGGTGATGTCAAATTCCTGCAATAGTAATAACCACCGAGTGACCTGTCCATTAGTAATCGGTTTATTAGCTAGATATCTAATAGCAGAATGATCAGTATACAGAATAACGGGATAGCCTATTATATAATGGAAAAATTTATTGATGGCGTGTATAACAGCTAAAAATTCTTTTTCTGTTACTGTATAATTAAGTTCAACTGAAGTAAGATTCTTGCCAATGAAATAAATAGTGTAAGGTTTCTTGTCTTCTTCCTGTCCAAGGACGACGCCTATGGCAATATCTGATGCATCAGTGGAGATGTGAAATGGTATTTTCCAATTTGGTCCCCTCAACATTGGTGTTGTTGATATCATCTTTTTGAGTACTGTAAATGCCACATTACACTTGTCAGACCAATGAAACTCCACATTACTATTCAGAGCATCTAAAGTTGCAACAATTCTTGCAAAATTTTCCATAAATCTACGATAGTATCCAAAAGCGCCAAGGAAACTACATACCTATGTCTATGTGTGTGGTGTAGGTAGATTAAGAATTACCTCTATTTTTGTTGGATCTACTCTAATTCCATCTGCAGAAATATAATGCCTTAGTACCACACCTTTTGTCATCATCATGTGACATTTTTCGTGGCTTAGACATAGCCTAGTAGCAATGCATCGTTCTAGTACCTTCTCCAGATTATTCAATGCTTGGTCGAAGTCGTCACCATAAGGAGTGAATTCATCCATGTAGACTTCAAGCCCTTTACTAATCAGGTCGTTGAATATGCTTAGGATGGCCCATTGGAATGTGGCTGGAGCATTGCATAGTCCAAAGGGAAATACTCTGTATGCAAAGGTACCCCAGGGGTAGGTGAATGTAGTTTTATCTTGATCTTCTAGGGCGATCTGGATCTGATTGTAGCCACTAAAACCATCTAGAAAAGAAAAGAATTTCTTTCCTGCCAGAGTATTTAGGACCTGATCGATGAAAGGTAAGGGGAAATGATCCTTTTGAGTGGCTTTGTTAAGTTCCCTGTAGTCAACATAGATCCTCCATTTCAAATTTTCTTTGGGACGATCACTAATGGGGAAACCCACCAACTATCTAAGATAGGGTATATAAAATCTACATCCAACAGCTTTTGTACTTCTTCCTTAACAATATCCCTGAGATGGGGATTCAGTCTTCTCTACGGCTGTCAGATAGGTCGAGCATCTTTTTCAATATAAATGTGGTGTGTGCAGAGTTTCGGATCAATACCTTTCATATCAGAATACTCCCATGCAAAATCTTGTTGGTATTTTAAGAGGACTTGAATTAGCTTTTGTTGTTGTTGTTCATCTAAATTGGCATTGATGTTCAGAGACCTCCCTAGTGCAATCTCAACGGATTTGTTGTTATGAACAGTTGTAGTTGGAATTTGTTGTTCCATTAAATATTCCAGCGGGTCTCCCTGTGCTTCACAGTCTAGAATATCTTGGAGCATCTGGCAGGTTGGGTTGCTCACAATGGTTGGGATATTAATAAACCCACTGATTACGTCATCCTCTAGTTGGTTTTTAAGTCTGAGAGCTTCTTCCAGCGTGAGAGGAGCTCGTAAATCCTTTTCTGGATATCGTGGTGGTGGCAATTGTGGATATACAAAAGTTGGGCTTGGCTTGGCAGGAGGATATAATATGAGATTCTTTGTGATACCTCCTCTAGTGATTGTCATATTACTCGTTTGGCATACTATGAATGCATATGTTGTTGCGAGCCATGGTTTGCCCAGTATCAATGAATTCCCTTACAGTCTACTTCTTGGGTTGATGATGAGGAAATCCATCGGATATTCCCATGAGTCGATGGAGATGGCTATATCATGTAATGTGCCAACTGGTCGAACCACCGATCGATCTGCCAATTGTAACATGATTGCGGTGGGTTTGAAGGAGTCAAAACCCAGGGTATTGTACGTTTCCATAGTCAGGATGTTGATGGCTTCTCCCAAATCAACTAGTGTATTTGGAAAAGAACAGCCTTGGATATGAACTGTTACTATGGGATTCCCTAGATCTGCATATTTGATTGGTTCTTGTCTACAAAGAATTAGATCATACAAGGCTCCTACTACACGAACTGTTGATGATGAATTTTTTATCTTCCTAATAGGCTTCCTTCCACATAGTTCCTTGATTGTTTTCATGTAAATTGGAATATCTTGTAGTGCCTGCAGGAGTGGAATCTTGACATATAAATTCTTGAGTTCCCCTACAATGTCAAAGTTGGGATATTCGGTAGGTTTTTCTATCGTCAATATTTCGGGGAATGGAGGGAAAGGAGTTGCATCCTTATCAAGATCCTGTGATTCGAATGTGTTCCCCCCTGCTTGATTTCTTCTGTTATTACCACAGTTGAGGGTGTTATTGCTAGTTGCTTTTCATTATCCATCTCTTGACAAATGTTATTTTCTTCAGGAGAGATTATATGCCCCGATCTTAACCGGATTTTGTTGCATCCTACCGAGTTGGTTTCCCCTTCATCGTTCTCCATAATTTGGATGACTTGAGCCAGTCTATTATTAGGATTCGGGTAAGGTTGGGCTGGTAATTGGGGGTGCAATTGCGATTGAGGGTTTTGGGGTAGTTGGAGTGGAGCCTGCAATGTGGGTTGGGTTTGAGGGGCCATTCCCATGGGTTGATTGTTTACCCCCATGGGGCGCTACCAATTCTGGCTCCAATTTGGGTTTTGGGCAGTTGTATTGGGCCACTGTGAAGGGTAGAGTTTATTTGAATTTTTTCAGGGTGAGGTGGGATATTGTGAGTTAGGCCAGGTAGAGTTTGCAGTTGGTTGATTATGCCAGACAGGATTTGCAGCGGACTGGTTTGGCCAAGTGGGATTTGCAGGTGGGTATTGGTGGGGCTACCAGTTCTGATTAGTAAACCGCTGGCCCTACCATGCATTACCAAAATTTTGCTAATTATACTCTCCAGGAAAGAGAGAGGAAGGGTCTTGTAGTGTATTTGAAGGTCGGTTATGCCATTAACGATTCTGATCCATCAGATATAACGGCTCTGTTTCTTCTTCCGCTTCTCTAAAGACAACTTTCATTCCAAGGAGTGATGGGCATTGTTCCATGTCGTGATCCTTAGCAAGATAGTGCAAACCTGAACCACATCCAAAGGGAAATCCCTTGGACCATGTTTTCTTCTGCATCTGTGGCAAAATATGGCCAAAGTCTGTTCTGCTTCTGTTTTTTTCTGTTTTCCTTCAATACATCCAATTGGGTAGTCAGAGTGCTCAGAATATCTATTTTGAAATCTTCTAAGAGATTACAAACTTCAGCTCGTGTGACACCCCCACTTGTAGTATTGTTACTTCTGGTGATGGAAGTCTGCATTCCTGATCTGGTCCATGTGCTTCCTCGTGAGCACCTGATACACAATTGAATGATGTTATCATAAGTTTCTTGATAAATGTCACCCTTTCCCATTAGATTCAATGTTTCTACCCATTCATCTTTCATACCCTTAATCAGAGTTTCCTTAAATACTTCACCTGGTAATGCACCATAGGGTGATCTTTGTAGATTATACTGAAATCTCTCAACATGTTCTTCTAATGATTCATTTTCTTTTGCAATCATTTGAAATATTTCATCTTTTAAGTCCCTGGTTCTACAATAATCCTGATATTTTGTCAATAAGGCATGTTTCATATCATCCCATGAGTTTATAGTTCTGCCCCCTAATCCCATAAACCATCGTAGGGCTGCTCCTTTCAGAGTGGAGGGGAACAATTTTAATTTTTGGGGTTTAGAGGTGTAATCATACCCTCTACATAAGACATCAAATTCAAATAAGAATCCGTTCAGGTCTTCTGACATCAATCCATGATAGGTTGGCAGGTTTTGTAGGGGACTTTCCTTCATGGGGGCATTGGAAATTGGATCAACTATCGGATATTCCAATGTGGAAGTCTGGGGACGTTGTTGATTTGGTTGTGCCATTTGATCAAAAATGTGCCAGAAATATTCAGGGATTTCTTGATCCGGGTATTTTATTCGAGGTGTTTGATTATCTAACCCTCTAGGGAATTTGATTGCACTCCCTCTATCTAGGATTTCAAGTATTCCTTCTCATTTCTCAGGAGATTCAAGATCAAGGGGTGGTGATGGATCTACCTTGGAAACCCCGCTGGTTTCTCCTTCGCCTTCCTCCAGATTACGAGAATTTCCTTCTTTTAAAGGGGTGAGAGGTGGAATATTTGTTCTCTGAAAGCTTTTCTCAGTCCCTTCATTTTTGCTACGAATCTCAGCGTGGGTTGTAGTTGGTGAGACTACTTCCTGAGGGATTCGAGAAGATCCTTTCCTAGGTCCAACCAAAGCTTGAGATTTGGCTTTTCAGATGATGTAGTCTATGAAAGTGCTTCTCCTAGGGAGCATCGGGCCTTGGGCTTTGGTAATTTTTGGTGGGGGTTTTGGTTTTTCAAGATCTTTCTTCTTAGTCATACACACTTCACGCAAAAAGAAATTCAAGAAAGAAAAATACCTATGCAACCTCTTAATGCATCAGCTAGAGGTAGGCGTTGGCATAAGCATCTTACTTATTGCCTGCATAGGTTCTTACCTTCCATATTCAATACCTCATCCTCCAGAGGCACAATCTATGCTACCTTTGACATTCTCCCCGGCAACGGCGCCAAAATGTTGGGCTCTAAAGATGTCCTAAAACAGGCTTAGTTTTAACATTAATTTATCAACCCAAGAATTCGTCTTCTATCTCAAGAACATCAGCAGAGTCTATGCAGATAGCTTGTAGAGGCTAAAATCACGTAGCTATAGCAAACCTGAGTTTATCCACAATCAAGTTCTTCAAATGTTCATTTAAAGATTCTAAGATTAAGATCTTACTTAACAGAATTGAAATCTAATTTCTTGTGAATGAAAAGGAACTAGCTAACCTGCTAAATTCATTTAACTAAAAATAAATGGTTGAATTTGAGTAAAGACTTGCAGAATTGACTATTAACTAGGAATTGAATTGTTGGAAAGGAAATAGCGAACTATTATAATAGAAAGAAACTACAATTGTAATCTGATCATAAGGAACAGTAATCATAACTGAATGGAAAGGAACAACAATTGTAACTTTAACTAAAAGGAACGACAATTGTAACCTATTCGAAAGGAACATCTAATGTGAATCTTAAGTAAAAGAAACAACGCATATGAAAACGTGAGGAACTGTCAAGCAAAAAACTACAGTAATGGAAATTGGAATCAGCAATCATTAACACTCGAGAGATATCTATCTTCTATATTCAAACCGTATGGAATCATTAACACACGTATGCAATCATCTTAACTATTGTGAAAGTGAATTGAATCGTAAAACAGAAATGAAACTGATACAATTATAGCTGAAACAATAGCTCCTTTAGATTGGGCCCTTGGTCCTTAGAAGCACTGCTACGAGAAACTCAGTATATAGAAATGGTAAAAACGATAAAATCTTTTATTAACTTCATAGCTGGTACATCATTCACAAAAACGGCTTGTGCAGAGTAACTCTAAGTCTGAATACTTGAATGTAATTCTTAGATTATCTTTTAGGATCTATTATCCTCTATATATACAATAATCTGAGTAAATCAAGCCATCCTGAGGATCGGAAGATCCTCAGGATTTCTTTACTATTATAAAGTTACAATATAGAAAACCGAATCATCTTTAAAACTACTTTTGCACCAAAAGTCCTTAACCTCCAATGGCTCACGCATCTTCAAGATATCCTTTGCTATTTCAGTTTGACAATATTTAACCAATCCTGTAACAAAATCAAACAATTCCAATCGTATTTTAGAATTCATTCATCATGACTTCAGTAATATCACTAGAAGACATATTAATCATTTTCCATTCTATTTATCCCTAATTAACAGAAAAGTCACTCAAGATTGTATCATAAACTGTGTGAATAAGGAGGATATTTGTACCTTTTTCATAACCCAACAGCCTCGACCTACTCCTCCATGAGATCCTCACCCATGTACTTACTAACAATTTTATCATGTTTATTCTTCTCCACAACCATACACTTGATCACTTTCTTCTCCAGAAGGAGCACATGGGCAACACAATTTCTCTCTCTTTGTTGTAGGTTTCCCTTGTCCTGCTCTCTCATTTCCTCTACCACATCCTCATATTCCTCGAATAGGACCAAATTAATGAAAATGAACTTACCACTCTTGATCATCAACTTGTCCTCCCTCTAGATAGATTTGATCCTCTTCCACTCCCTCAACACTCTGTCCTACATCTCCTCCTTTGTAGGGTGCTCAAATTTCTTCAAAATATTGTTATCATCATCCATGTCACCATAATAAATGGTGTCAATTCACTTGTAAATTACATACCTAGACATCCTCTTGTTTTCATCGGAGGGGCTTATCGTATATCTCTTTGACATCGAGGAGGAATTTCCTAGCCGCACTCGTAAAATTGGTTGTTGGAATATTGTAACATGCCATCTTATAGATATCAATTTTACAAGTGAAACTATGAAATTCCTCCCTAGCATCAAAGAGATATTCAATAATCCCCCTCGAGGAAAAGAAGAGGAGGTCTAGGTATGTGATTTAAAAGTGAATTGACGTTAGTTATTATGATGATAGGTATGATGAGAACAATATATTGGACAAAGTTGAGCGGCCCGCGGAGGAGGAGATGTGGGCTAGAGCACTGATGGAGTGGCAGATGCTCGAGTCTATCTAGAGGGAAGCCAGGTTGATGATCAAGAGAAATGAGGTCATTGACATTAAGCCAATCCTATTTGATGAAGATGAGAATGTGGTGAAAGAAATGGGAGAGTGAGACAAGGGAAACCAATAGTAGAGAGTGAGAGTTTGTTTCGCATGTGCCCCTTCTGGATGAGAAAGCGATCAAGCATATGTTTGTGGAGAAGAATAAACATGATGAACTTCTTAGTAAGTACACGAGTGAGGATATCATGGAATAGAAGGTCGAGGCCAAGGAAATTATTAATATTTAGTGATAAGGCATGTTGACAAAGCTTATGGGTCATCAATTGTTTTTCCAAATATGCTTCTTAACTTCTATTAGATATACAATATGGAGCTTAGGCCATTTTTTAGCCTAACACAATGTTACAATTAATACATCCACCAGGGTCCTTTCTTGTTGAGCAACAAAAATGGGCACTGGGAAGCTCTAATTGTAGAGCTTGGGAGCCCTAATTATTCCCAATTAGGGGCCAAGATCATGGACTTGGAAGGGAATGAAGTTGATATGCTCAGTGCCATAAGAAAGTTCCCTACTTATAGATACTTTGGGGCTACGAAATTCCTCCCCATTCCCAAAGAGATATTTGATAAGCCCCCTCGAGGTGAAGAAGAGGAGGTGTAGGTATCTGATTTACAAGTGGATTGACACTAGTTCATATTATGGCTACAAGAATTATGAGGACGATATCTTGGAGAAATTTGAGCGGTCTGCAAAAAAGGAAACAAGATCATCGGGGCTTCACCTTGTTGATCAATATCTTATCATGTTCATTCATAAAGGGGGTTTTTAAATTATGAAAAATAAAGTCAATATATTGTAAGTATTGGGGGTGGGATGCGACGTACGGGGGGTTTATAGGTATTGTGGGGTACAAAAAGGGGTATCTAGTAAAAATAGGGGTTTATTTTATTGGAGAGATGTGTTGAGAGGGGGGTCCAAGAAAGATATTTTGGGAGGTATTTATTAATATCTAGTGAAATTAGGGGTATTATTTAATATCCCATGAACGAAGGTGCTATGTCACAGGTTCATAGAGTAAAGACCCTGTGGATGTAATGTTGAGCACTAAGGAAGTGGTAGAGGATCAATTCCATGCGCTAAATTATGAGAGGCACCAAAGAGTGACCTATTTTTTTCCTCTGTAAAGAAAAACCTCTACAAAACTTTAATTGTGGAAGTTTGCATACGTACTTTGTCAATAAAAATGTTTATCAATGCAGTTTTATGTAACAACTGCTATGGTGCACTTTCAATCGCATGGGTGTGCTATAAACAATATAGGACGCATGCATATTGTGTTTTTTCAAATCATGTTGATATTGTTGTTGTTTGATTTATAAAATGTATAATAAGTACGCTAATGATTTCTTTATTTTTAAATTAAATTAAAGATGCATCACTCATTAGAATTTAGAGTTGCCATATAATGTTTAACTTGAGTTTTATGAAATTGTTTAATTGGGATTGTAATTGCGAAAACTTATAACTATTAATGTCATATAATGTTAAATTCATCTTCAAGGTGAATTGTTTAAATTCCAACAAGATACAATATGTTGATTAAACATGTTTATAAAGAAAAAATGTTTTTATGAAATGATATTTTCTCATTTATTTAATTGATAGCATTATAATAATTGTTCATAATTACATTTATAATTGTTATGTTTATAGGTAGTGATGGTACAAATATCTTCCATATTGGGATGTTGTTTTTTTTCAAGTATTATATTGGGATGACTTATAAGTGTCATATTAGACTATAAAATGCACCTCACTTTATATTAATAATATTTTTTTTTAATAAAGGTGTTAATAGAATCAATATGTTTATTTTAGTCTGTAGGTCAAAATGTCAAATTTTTAAAAATTCTTGTGTTAAAATTTTATTGCAAAAAACATAGATATGTATTTTTAAATCATGATACATATTACACTAAAAATATTAAAATAATAGGAAACAATAACGTTTTTAATA
>JASDQU010683113.1:35651-45779 GCA_032191745.1 Picea mariana
TATATATATATATATATATATATATATATATTTGGAATTAATAAAAAATATATCTATAAATGCATGCAATTCATCAAATAATAACATTTATATAAAAATATATATTTTGAATCCATAAAAATAGATCTATAGATGCATGCAGTTTCATAAAATATGAGTCAGTGTAAACTATTTAAAAAATATTGTCAAAATGAAACACAATGATAAATGATTTGGAAATGATGAATTTAATTAATTGGTTTATGTAGTCTCAACCACCACCATGTTCTTTAGGACAAAATAAAATTTGACATAAAGTCATTATATAACATGGACATATGATACTTTCCCTCCTAAAAAATTTAATTTTACATAATGTGCATGCATCCTATGACATTAGTGTTCTATGTAAATTCTACAATTTATGATATTCATTCTCATATTTTTTGTAATCATGTAATCAAAATCATTTTATTAATACATATGACTTATCAAATAACTAATATACAACTATCTTCAGTCCTCCACAATTAATCCTAAGAGATCCTTAACCAAGTGATGCTTTCCATATTCCTTTTGTGAGCGTATTTGATATTATAGGGCCCTTTGCATCATGAATAATCCCTAAAACATCAAATTTAAGGAAAATACATGTTTTTCACATGTGGGCCATATTAGGCCCTAATACAATCCCTAGTGTGAAAGGATTTTAATGAATAAGGTTCATTATTAATATATAAAAATATAAAAAATATTAAACAATCTCGATAAATAAAATAAACAAAAGTCCATGTGTAGAAGTTATAGGGAGCTTAGTCCCCATCTTTGATTTAATGATTATAACATGCAACTAACCACTTTATAAAACTAATGTCAAATTAAGCAATACATTTACATTAGTTCCATTGAAAATACAAAAATAAAATTACTCAATCATCTTTTTCATACACCCCAAGGGAACATCTAAAGGTAGACCCAATGCAAGGAATTTTTGACAAGCGGTTGGTTGTTTATGAAAGTTATAGTTTATTAACAACTTGTCACTAGGAGACAAACTGTGTATTACGTGCACAAAAATAAATTTGGATGCCTTATTTTTCATACAGAACTCTTTTCCATTAGAGTGTTCCTCAAAGGAACAATTTGCACTAAATAATGAGGCTCTACAGCTATTTATGAACCCTATGATGTTCCCATGAGTTCGTGCATGACTGTCGATATATAATAGATTTTTCTTGTTAAAGTTTGCATAAGCATAACCATTCATGCGCATACTATACATGGAAATGATATGTTTGTATTTGACAATATTCAAGTAATTAGACCGACTATAAAGAGGACCACAAAATGGCTTAAGTGAAACTGATTGTTTGAGAGGAACAAATACATGTGAAAGGATAAACAACCCAAGATTTACAACCTATATTTTAGACTTGGAAATCATATAACTATTACCACAAAAAGATAATTTGGTTCCAACATCGAGCATAGGCATGGACAACAACAAAGCGCCATACAAAGCTTGGTTGTAATAGGTTTGGTATTTACTTTATAGATGGATAGGAAGAGGGAATTCATTTTTACCTTCAAACAATTGAAGATAATTTGGTGTGTACTTGGACATTTTTTCTCTTATATCATATAGCTTTTTTGATCTCCTGGTAGTGATGTTTTTGGTAGTATTGATATCATACTTTCGTTCATTATAAGGAATCTCCATTGAATCAACAGAAGGAGGCGGGTTGGCCAATTTAGGAAAAAATGTAGTTGATCTAGCTTCCAAATTTTCAAAAAAGGGGCATATGGAAGTGTTACACCATTTATTTTTTATATCACCTATTGGATTATTGACCACAGTGGGAGGTATTAGACCGTCAACTTTGGGTGGCCGATCATTAACATAATGAGACAATGTGAAACATTGAGAGTTCTTCTTCAACCATTTATGTTTTGAACAACCAGATACCACGGGTGTGTCATAAAAGAGATCCAATTCACAGTGTAATACCATTAACCCAGGTTGCAGGTTACTATAAGATGACATGTTACAATTGGTAGGGTAAATAAGCTATCTATTTTCATCAAACATTTTCCAGCTGTATCTTTCTCCTGATAAGAGATTGTGAAATTTTTTCATTTGTCGAATATAATTGCTCATCCAAACTTGACCCCAATTTATGATCCTACAAAATTCAATGAACAATTATTCAAATGCACATGCATAAATGATAGAAATTCAACTAGATAAATGAATTATAAATAAAATCTAGCCTTACTTCAAACGGTGTGAGAGAAATTGACAAACTTGCAATGAAATGGAATCTGAAGCATTGGTCATTTGTTGAACTTATTTTCCCAAGATTTGAGCCAAAACCATCGTCAATACGTGCATGAATATGATATTACAATTTATCAGTGCTTTTCTTTATTTTATAACACACACACACATATATATAATGCACTGGTGGGACCAAATATGAAACACACTGAACCGTTACATCTGTTAAAACCTCCACAAACCAAAACATCGGTCAATTTTAATAATGGAGGTTTGCATTTATATTTTGTTGATAAAATTGGGATCGATGTGTTTTTTACCATATACTCGTCGGGGCGCACTAATCGGTGAGGCGCACCGATTTGACAAAAAACTTATTTTTTTAAATATATAGTTGAATAAGTGTTTTTACATACAAATTGAAAAACATAGAGAAAAAAGAGAAGGAATTTCATTTTTCAAAATGTATTTGTTTATAAATGAAAACATTATTCATTATTTCATTTTTTTGGTAGAATTTAGAGGGAAGATTTGTGGAAGAGAGATTTACCATGAAATATTTTGGAGTGGCTAGATTTTTTTGAAGAGCCAAAAATGGAAGGGATCCATAGGGAACATAGAAATCTACAGAGAATAAATTCCATGCATGTGATTTCATTCCACTGATCATTTCAATCTTTCCCTATTTGATTCAAACTATTTTCAATGCATGTTAAAAATATATACAAGGGTTTCATATTTACCTTTGGTATTGGAAGTCATAGATTTCTTGTTGTTTTTTCTTGTTCCCCTCTTTTTTAAGCAATAGATTTTAATAGGTTTTATTTTTGTAAGCAATAGATTTTTTTAGGGTTTTTTTTTAAAGCAATAAATTTTTATAGGGTTTATTTAGTTTCATATGGGGCGTTTGGTATTAGTTGCAACGATACCACTCATTGCATCAGATCCCAAACCTTTCCAACCCTGTCATTATCAATGATTTTTTTTTTAAATATTTCCGTGGTACGTGGTGCACATTGTACAGTAAAGTCGCCTCATTGCACACTGTATAGAGGTAGTGACTCAGTGCTCATTGTATCTAAAAGCGCACTAAGATGCATATATCTATGAAAAGCATTGATTGGTTGAAAAGTAAATAGTGTTGATTTGTTATCATATGTGTACAGGTTAACAGTGCACAATGACTAATAATACTTACCGGTGTGAGTATATGATTGACACTCTGATGCATTCTATTTAATGAACCACACCAAAATAGTAGATTGTATAAAAATTGTGAAATTTTTATTTCTAATGATTCCTATTTTTTCGTATATAATATGACTGATAGAAGTTAAATTAAAACATCTTATTGTAGTCAGCATGATGGTATCTCATCCCAAGAAGAGAGTCACACAAGTTCTTTAAGTTTTATTAAAAAGTTAATATATAATTTGAAATATTTGTAAGTTTAAATCAATGATGTGTGTATTAGTTAATGTGTGTCATGCAGAGAAAAAATTTGAAGAAACTCAATAAGATTGTTCACAATCTGAGTGCAAAAGAGCGTAAAATCTTTATGGAAATGTTGCAAAGAAAGGAAACATGTGGATTGAAAGGTACCAATATTAATTTTTTCTTTGACTTTTACTAAAAACGAATTTATTAACATCAATAGCTAACAATTTTTAAACACTTGATTTCACTTTTTTTAATGTTATGCAGTGATCGAGAGTGAGGGAATGGAATCTCATCCTAAGAGGAAAAAAATTGTTAAGGATGTAAATGATGATGACGTCTTGGTCATCAGTTCATCTGGAGTGGTGATTGAAGTTAATGAGAGGGGGAAAATGTTTTACAGAGTTTCAAGGAATATAGTGGAAAGAACATATAGATGTAATTTCCACTTATAATAAAAAAAACAATCTAGTGACTCTAAGAATCAGATTATATGTATACTACAAGAAGTGTTTCTGGAGATCCGTGAGACTTGCAGTAGCAAAAAATTACAATAACAAAAAAGAGTCATATAAAATGTATTATTACTAAACATGTTTTTCTATAATATGTTCCAATAATTGGCAAATTAATTTTCTTTGTTATATTTACTTTCATGTCCATTTAAAAAAAATCATTGTGTTTTTTCATTTTTCAGGAAGATTATGAAAATTCCAAGCAAGAAATGATGGGAAATACAATACATGTCGGTATCAAAAGAGTGTACAAGGAGATAGTAAAAGAAATTAACATAATTTCATCACAGGAGGATGCATCCCAACAACAACGTGCATCAAAGGTATGTGATCATTCATTTATTCTTTTATGTACATCGAATTTATTTGTCATATTAAATATTAATTTTCAATTGTTTTGTAACGGAAAAGAAAGCAAAATGGAACACAATCAACACATAAGACAGGATGACAAGGAAAAAAAGGGTTGATCGCAAAGTTTGTGAGTACTTACGTTTTCGACATTACTTAAATTTTCATATTTGTTGTGATATTTTAATTTGAATTATTAATTTTCATTGATCCATGGATCTCTACTAATAGGTGGAGATCCAACCAAACAATTGATCAACATTGGGTAAACTAAAGGTTGTGATTATATGTTGAAGTATCAAGGTTTAATTGGACAATTTGTAAGTAGCTACGTTGTTTAACTTCCCTTGTTTTATAATTAATGAAACAATAAGAAACCTTTATATTAATTATATTGACTATGCTTTGTCATGGCATATTAAACATGAAGGAAACAAAGTATGGAGAGGAGCCAACATAAAATCTTATGATAGCCGGCATGAGACAAGGCTTCGAAATGATGTGTATGGTTCATGAATCAATCATTGCTATGGTACGCTTTTTTATTTACGCAATCATGTATATTATATTATATTATAAAATTATATTTACTTATTACGCTTTATTTCTATGTTTGTAGATGGAAAAAGATCAGTTGGAATGTCAACAAGAAGTCGAGCAAAAAAATATATGCTTAGATAATCAAAGTACAATATCACCTACAGTTGATCAAGAAATGAGGGATGCACACAACTCGAGCAATGATTGCAATTCAAGTGATGAATAACAATCAATATAATTGAATGTTAGTGCAATTCGTATGTCGTTTTGTAATATCGGTCTCTAAAAATCAGGGATATTTCTGCTTAATGTAGTGGATATAATGTCCCAATTGCATGAGTACATGTCACCAATAACTATAACGATTGCATATTGGTTCCATTTTGATTATTGTGGACCTTTACGTTGTCCCATTTTGCATGACCATGGGTCTCGTATTCATATATAATAAAATGGGTTTGTTATTTTATTGCATTGTGAAATGTTGTAAAATGTTGCATTGTTGATTAATTAATATGTGAATGAGTTACATTGTTGCAAATAACTGATTAATTAATATGTGAATGATTTACATTATTGCAAATAACAGAGATGTAATCCCTTGGATGAGGCATTAATGTTTTTATTATATCAAAACGCAATAACAAAAATAGAAAAAACGATATGATCATAAAAAATATTTGTTAAAAATCCAATTAATTAAAATATACACATATCATTGCATTTTTATGAACTCACAAAATGGTGTCTAAAATAATATAGACATCGAGGATTTTTAATGGGTTATATGCACCGATGCATATTAAGAATACTAAAACACCAGTACATGTTAATTATATGGAATTATCGATGCATAAAATTTGCGATAATATATATCATTTTCAAGTTATACGGTGAGCATGTGATAAATAAAAATCGGTTATTTAAATATAATAATAGCACGGGTGATTTAAAAAAATTAAATGCACCAACGTTTTTAATAATACAAACGCATAGGGGTGTTATATTTAGTATACGTGCTGGAATGTACGAATTGTAGAAGCATCGGGACCGACATAAAATACAAGCGCACTGAAGTTGAATACAACAAAATGGGAATCCAAGGCATAATAACAATAACCATCTTGGTGCCTTTGTTTCATATGTAAGCACCGAGGCAGTAATGTAATGGTGAACCGGCACATTTTTGTCTTATGTATGCACCGGGGCATTTCATGTAATGGTGCCCGGTGCAGTTTTGTTTGATGTTCACACCAAAAATTTATGTAATTGCGCATCAGTCCTTTTTTTGGTTTTATCCATGTTCTAGGGAATTTTATGTAAGGTCGTTCCACGTTTTATGTTTGGGTACGCACCAGGATGTTTTATTTAATGGCACACCGATGCATTTTGACAATAAAAGCATTGGAAGAAAAAAAACGCAACAACATCTGCCCGCCCAATTTTTTTAGTTATATGGAATATATGTTAAAACCTCCACAACCGATAGAGGAGGTTGTAGCTAAGATTTTTTTTTTTTTAATTTTCTAAATTTTGTAACACTAAAAATCTCTGCAAAAACCTTTTCTAGAAGGTGTTTTCCTTGTAGTGTAACATTTTCTAGGGGACTAATCCTTTCTATCAAACTTTCTTTCTTGATTTAAAATATTTCCCATGTTATCAAGGATTAAATGCAATAAGAACTTGACATGAGATGTCTTCCCACTCACACTAAAAAACAAATTATTCTAGTAGTAGTATTTCCTATTTTTTTTGTGTTTTTGCAAACAAGGCCTTGGTTTTCAAAGACAATAAGGTTGGGATTTGCATTATTTATGTATTATACATGTAGGAATGCATGTGAATTATTAGCAAACCCACACTAATAATGTGCACATGTTGTTGTTACAACAAGTTAGAAATTGACCCTTAAAACATTAGTTATCCTTTCAACCAACATCTAAGGTTCTTCCATGTCTAGTACTTAGATAGTAAGGTAACTAAGGGGTCTTTTCCATAAGATTTGGATATGGGTGCCATTAATATGTTTCACACACCATGGATGTGTCTTGATTCCTAGACCATAGTTATGGTAGGGAAACAACATCTTAAGTCCCTTGACATTGTATGGGGGAGGAAAAAAACAACCTTAGGCCATAAACATAACTTATTAGGCTTAAGCATCGTTAAAACGTCCTCATACCACCATGGAAACAATATGCATTGGCCCTAAGCCTTGTTTCTCGGGATTAGGAACCATGGATGAGTCCTTAAATATCCACATCTAACCTCTATTGGTTATCAAACACCTCTAAGGTTGCTATGAGATCCATCACTAGGTTAGTTTTGCACCAAGAATGTGTCTCTATATCTAACCAAGGTTAATGGAGAAGGATAATAGGTCTTATCCCCTAAATGATGTTGTCTAGGTTCAATTTCCATGAGAAATGCCTACTATGTGTAAATACTACACAAGAACCTTGTATGATATCTTTGGCCTACTCAAGGGATATGATAACCATTATTAAACCACGACACATGTCCTAAAAATGAATGTGTCTTAGGCCCACAACATGATTCATTCTTGAGGCCATGGTTGGGATTATTTATCATGCAAGTGGAATATGAGTGCCATGAGTAGGTTTTGTGCATTGGAAATAGGTCTAGATGCCTAAACATGATCAAGGTGGTAAACAAGGGTCTTAAGACCTAATTGAACCTTCTCAAGCTCAAGCACCATGGTTAAGGGAGGGAAACACTTAAGCCTTAGGTCATAAGCACTAATTCTTGGGCTCAAGCACGATGAACAACACTTACAAGACACAACACAAACCCTGTTTAGGGGGTCTCGGCATCAAAGTTGGATATGGATTCTATTAGGATATTTTATGCATCAAGGATGGTTTGTAGGGCTTTGAACATGGTTGTGGAAGGAAAACAATCACCTGAAGATATTGTTGAATATTATCAAGACAAATATCCTTGAATGAGTCTTCAAACCAACACATGAGTTATTTGTAGGGGTTGTTTGTGAGTCTTCAAGTTGGATATAGGTTCCATGAGTAGGTGTTGGGCACTAGAAATGGGTTTGGATGACTGAACATGGCGAATGAAATAAACAAGGGCCCCAATCCTTAACTAAACCTTCTCAAGCTCAGGAACCATGAACACAACCTAAAAATAGCGAAGCAATCCCTTGTTAGGGGGTCTTTGTCCTTGGAGACATTGGATATGGTTTCAATTAAGATGTTTCAGGAATCACGGTTGGATATCAAGGCCTTGACCATATTCATAGTAGGGAAACAACATCATCATCCCCTTAACATTGGTCAAGAGAGGGAAACAAAAACCTTGGGCCCTAAACATATCTTCTTAGTCTCAAGAACCACGAACACATCTTCAAACCACCACATGAGAGAATGGATGGTTTACAAGGCCTTAACCATCATCAAGGATTGAAAAAAAGTGTTTTATGATCTTATTGAAACTTTTTGAGACCAAGAGATTTGAAAAATGCACTTAAAACATCATGTGGGAGATTTTCAAAGGGTATTTGACCTTTGAGTGGTACACATGCACCATGAGTAGGTTTTGTTCACTAGAAATGTGTA
Organism: Picea mariana; assembly: GCA_032191745.1. NCBI lineage: Eukaryota > Viridiplantae > Streptophyta > Pinopsida > Pinales > Pinaceae > Picea > Picea mariana. The sequence goes on from JASDQU010683113.1 coordinate 44,342, forward strand.
TCAATGCATAAACATGGTCAGGGGGAGTAACAACCTTAATCCATAAGTGAATACTTCTAGAGATCAAACACCATGAAAAACACCTAGAAACAACAAGATGATCCCTCTATAAGGATTCTATCACTCTTGAGTTGGATATGGGTACAATATGATGTTTTGGGCACCGTGGATGGGTCTTGGGTCTATGAATATAGTTCAAGGAGTGAAACAAGATCCTATAACCCTAAACCTTTCTTCTCATGCTCAAGTTCCATGGATGAGTCTTTGAACCACCACATTGGGCCTCCATTGGTTATCAAATGCCTCTAAGTGTGTTGTGGACACCATAATTATGTTAGTTTTGCACTAAGAATGGGTTTAGATGTATAATAAAGGTCACCAGATAACAGAGAATTAGTGAAGTCAACAACTTCCTTCTCATACCCCATTCTACCTTCCATGTGGTCTAATTTTGAAATCTTCTATGAAATGTTTTCACTATGTCCACCCTTGTTGTTCATGCAGAAACCCTACTAGAAATTCAAACCCATATTTATCATATCAGTACCTTCACTCCTTTCATCACCACTTTCTACAATACATGGATTGTAATATGATCATGTCTTTGTTCCTTTGTTTAACCTAGAGGTTGTTGGATCATAAAATTCCTCCAAGACTCAAAACACGTTGATCAATCATAAATTAAAAGAAGAGGTGCCTCTAATTCCATTCTTTCATGATTTACATCCCCATAAATTATTCTTTGTAATTCATGTTGTTTATAAATGTTCATTTTTAACCTATATAAGACCGTGATTAATTACTTTTTTAGGGTTTCACTACTAGGTCCATAAAAAAAAACTGAAAACTATATACAATTCATAAAATAAGTAGCTCGTTTACTCAACATACTACTTCCTAAAGATATTTTTATTCAATAAAAAAGTGTGGTGAACTTTGCATATGGAATTCTATTTCCATAGATGAAAAAGTATCAAGCTAGATGCTTAAAATGGAGGCCATTTCCCCACTTAATCTAAAAGTATATGCAATATGATGGATTTCTCCATCGTCAAATTTTATGATTCCCATCAAAAGGTTACATGCATATAACCAACCACTTATGAAACCTCTAATTAGAGAAATACAATAATTACTATCACCCTAGTATCTCACACATAACCTATAGAAACCCTACATGGGTGAGTGCATGAAGTTGGTGGCCGAAAAAGTGGCAAGCGGGTCAGCAGGAACGCACACTCACAGGAACATGTGTACATTTCTAGGAATGTGCATTTGTTCCTGATGTGACATGTTTAGAAAACTATGAACCTCCACTCAGCAAGCCACGTAGGCACATTCCCAAGAGCCTGTGCACATTCCTAAGAAACATGTGTACAAGAACACATGTGTGTTCCTAAAAAAAATTGAAATAAAAATAACGCACACACGCTTTAGT
>JASDQU010683113.1:45879-57822 GCA_032191745.1 Picea mariana
TTCTGATCATATTTTTGGTGATCTGGATCAGTTAATCTGGATTATTTTCGACATGAAATGAGAGCGTAGATATAATAAATAAATGCATAGATATATCATCGATATCCAATAATATAACAGAAATGTATCAAAGATGAAACCATAAACATGGAGATACAGTAATACACGATTTCTATTAATGAAAGAAATGTACAGAGACTGTAAAAACAGAGAGTGAAAGACTCAATAGAATGGTGGCAGCTTATCTCTGAGAAGAGATGTGATGGCTATTCGCATTTGCAAGAAGATGATTACAATGAGGCTCTGAAGTCCTTTTTACAATAAACAGGAATGCCAAAAACCTTATACATCCAAAAACCTAACCCTAGGAGATGAAGCGCCAAAAGTCATGTGGGCCTTGTTTGGGTAAGTTAGTACATCAACTTCACAGGGTCATAACTTTTGCATACGATCTCTGTTTTAGGCGCTTGATAGCCCATTGGAAAGGTATCGTCGAGGAGATTCATTTTGGAGGAAATATTTAAGGAACATCTATATTTCTCCTCATTTTCCCAAAAACGTCATTTGGGGCCTCAAAATGGCCCCATAAGTTAAAAACTTCTAAAAATAGTAAATTACCAAAATTGCCAGAAAACTGTTTTGAGCCAGTTGGAAACAGTGGGTGGCCACCGATATCCACCTGGATTATCAGTATATTAGGGCCTTCCCTTCAGGCTTCAACCATCTGATAAAAATCACCTCACACGTGACATAAAAGTAAAAGTAAAAGTGATTTGTACAATGAGATGAGTGACTAAGATCTTCATTCTGGTGGAACATAATGTTTGAGCATTCTTCCATTGATAGGTCTTCCTGGAAGATCTACTTCGTCCCTATCCTTGAGTAAGAATGCATTTTTTTCTCTATATGCCTAGATTATGAAAGGGCCTTTCCAAAAAATTTGAACTTCCCATGCTTTCCCTTGTCCTCATTTCTTGAATCCCATTTTAGTACCATATCACCCAATTTGAAATCATTCTCCTTGGTTCTTCTGTTATAAATTTTTTTGATGCTCTTTTGAATTACCTGGGTCTGGTTATACACCTCCTCTCTAGACTATTGGAGTTGGATCATCTGATGGATCCTCCTTTAAATGTCATTAGGGTCTACCTGTACTTATTGCAACAAATTCATAACAGGAACACCCAAAGAGATGGGGAAAACAACATCGATTCCATATACCAACTAATATGGGGACATACCAATTGTTATTTTTGTGGTTATCCTGTCAACCCAAAGTGCATGAACCAACTTGTTGTGCCAAGATTTCTTATTTTCCTGCAACATATTCTTGATGATATTTACCAAACTTTTATTGGAGGACTCTGCCAATCCATTACCTTGAGGGTAATAGGCTGTAGAGTGCCCTAAAGTGATCTGATACTTACTGGAAAAATCTATCATATTTTTTGATCTGAAATCTTCTGCATTATCGGTGACAATCTTCCTAGGGCATCCAAAATGAGAGAGAATGTTATTTTCCAAGAATTTTATAATCACAGCATTTGTGGCTTGCCTAGAGGGTACAGCTTCAATCCACTTTGTGAAGTAGTCTGTAATTGTGAGGATACACTTATGTTGGGCTGATGAGGGTGGGTGAATCTCTCCAATAAAGTGTGAACCCCATTGTTAAAATGGAGCTTCAACCGAAATAGGTTTCAAAGGTAAAGGAAAAAGTTACCTTTTTCCTTCAAAAACCTGGTACTTGTGACAGGAGGTTACCTTTTTATGGATATCTGCAAACAAGGTGGGCCAGTAAAAACCAACTCTAAGGATCTTGTTAGCAGTAGCCTTCCAATTTAAATTTCTACCACAATCTCCTTCATGGAACTCCTGCAATTCTTTGTCAGCTTCATCTTTCAATAAACAGTTAAGTAAAATGCCTCCATCATCTTTCCAGTAAAGATTTCCATTCAGAATGCAATATTTCAAAGATTTAAGTTTTAAGAATCTATCTTTAGTCTTTGTCAGACCAGGAGGAGCTTGTAAATTATGTAAGACAAAGATAAGGTCTACATACCATGGATAATTTGAGAATACCTCTTTGACATGTGGAGTCGCCTGCTCTCCCTGTTCATCAACTGCAGCTAGAAAGTTAATATCTAAAGCATGAAAATTTTATTCAGCCATCAATTTGGCTAAACCATGAGCCTTGATCAGTTTGGTTGGTTTGATTTCTATATCATACTCAAGGATTACAACAATCCATTTCCCTCTTCTACCATATGGGTTATCCTGAGTCAGAATATCCTTCACCACTACATTAGGAACATAAGCAATGATATGTGAATGGAGAATGTAAACCCTGAAATATTTAATTTCTTTTACCAAAGCGAAAGCCCTTTTCTCCATGATGTTGTAGTTCAATACAGCATCTCTCAATGATTTTCTAAAAAATTCTATAGGATGTTCATAGCCTTCACCATTTTTTTGCAAAATAATTCTTGCAATGGTATGTTTAGAAGAAAAAGAGAATAAATAGAAATCTTTGGTATAATCAAGACTTATCAGTAATGGATCTTGTGTCAATGCCAATTTTACATTATCAAAAGATTGTTTAGCTTCTGTGTTCCACTTTCTTTTTGTATCTTTTTTAAGAATGTTTGTAATGTTTCTGAGGAGTTCTGCCAAATTAGGTATGAATCTTCTCAGAAAATTTATTTTCCTGATGAAGGACTGCAATTCCTTAATGTTTCTAGAATGATCTAACTTCTTGATGGCTTCTATTCTTTTGGGGTCTATCTTGATTCCATATTTATAAATAATGTGCCCTAGCAATTTTCCCTCTTCTAAACCAAAAAGGGTTTTCTTGGGATTTAGTGAGATCCCAAACTTTCTGCATTTTTCAAAAACTCGTCTGAGGTGTTGTAAATGTTCCTCATATGATTTTGAATAGACAATAACATTATCCAAGTATATAACTCAAAATATCCCAAGCTTGTCCACAAAGGCAATGTCCATTGCTCTCTGGAATGTGGCACCAACATTCATTAAACCAAAGGGCATCTTAACATACATGAAATTTCCCCAAGGTGTAGTGAAGGTTGTTTTGTCTTCATCATCAGGGTGGACAAGAACTTGGTTGTAGCCGGAAAAACCATCTAGCAAAGAGATCCTACTGGCTCCAACTACCTTTTGTAAGGTGTGATCCATTTTGGGCAGAGGATAGTTGTCTTTAAGGGAAACTTTGTTGAGGTTTTTGAAATCAATGCAGAGCCTGATTTCTTCACTCTTCTTTCTAATAGGAACCAAATTAGAAACCCATTTTGAAAATCTCAAGGGGACTATTATTTTGGCATCATACATTTTCTTGATTTCCTTTTCAATTAGGGGTATTAACTTGGGGTTGATTCTCCTAAGTTTTTTCTTGAAAGGTTTATGCTTTTCTTTTATAGGAATTTTGTGTTGTATGATACTAGTGTCATAAGACTCTAAATCATCATAGCTCCAAGTAAAGACATCTACAAATTCCTTGAACAATTCAATATATTTTTGTTTTTGCTCAGGAGGTAAAGATTTAGATATTTTAATCATTTTTTGTTTTTCCTCTGTTCCTATAATACATTCCTCAACCTCTTTTCCAGCAGGTTCAATTTTTGGATTTTTTTCTACATCATTGAAATCAAACAGTTCTTCTAAAAGGACCAACCTTCTAGGTAAAACAGTAATCTTCAATTGCAAAATATCTAAGTCTTCATCTTTTTCATTTATTTCTTCTGAATCTAATTTATTTACACTATCATCATCACTATCTACATCAATATTTGCACACTCAAATTAATTTTTAGACTGCAGGAAATCATCAATCTGTTCATCATTACCAAACACTTTTTAATACCTGATATTGTCTGGAACAGTAGGTCTGAACTTCACCTCTACTATGTATTGGTGATTTGGATGGAAAGGTATTTTACAAGTGGCTTTCGAAGTAGCCAATCCATCTGCAAGTATGTTTTGGCCTCTAGGAATTACCTGCAAGTCCATTTCAGTGAAACATTGTAGAAAATCTAAAACAACATTTATATAAGCTCTGAGTCTAGGATGTTTGGCAGAATACTCACCTTTTATTTGTTTAATGATAATCTCATAATCACCTCTTACCATAATCCTTTTGGCACCAAGTTTCTTCAACAAATTCATGCCGAGCATCAATGCTTCATACTCAGCTATGTTATTGGTGCAATGGAAATTCAATTTATAAGAGTGGCTTTCTGAATATCTCGCTTTATGATTATGCACCCACACCCCAACTCCAGCTCCTTATTTACTCACAGCTCCATCGAAATCCATACTCCAAAGAGGGTCTGTCGGTTCATAAGTTTCTATTGTCACTATTTTAATTTCCTCAATGATTACTTGATTTTCCTCCAGGCTAGACGCATCGTCTTCTAATTGTGCAATTTGAATATACAAGTCACCATTGTTATATAAAATGAAAGAGTCCAGGTCAGAATGAACAGAGTACAAAGGATAGTTATGTGGCTTCTCTTGACTGCTGACCATGTATTTCATCATAGTCTCTCTGTACAATCTTATCTGTTGACCAAATACAGTAATGGTGGCATAAGACATGTCTAACCGTAAAGTACCCTTTAAATTGGCACCCCATGATCGATATAATAACATACCACATTTTTGGAGGAATATCTGCAAGAACAATATTCATCACCATGATTTTAGCTAGGATTTGAGCCAGGGTGATACACAGGTCTTTGATAAGACTTATGCATTTAACCTTGCTTGAATCGAAAGAGTATAAGTCCTTTTAAGGCCTAGTGATATCAAGCCCCAATTTCTCCATCACAACCTTGGGCATAAGATTGTGAGAAGCACCAAAATCTAGCATAGCATTGTGTAATGTCTTGTTGTGAATATTCAGACTAATGTAAAAAGGAGGAACATAACCATTGTTATTTTGTCCCTCAACCTCAGGACCAAACAACAACCCAGGTTGATCATCAGTAACAATCATAGTGTCTGTGCCTACTCCTAGTTCTATGTTTAATGCTTTGATCACTTGTGATCTATAATAATTTTTGTTCATTAGTTCTGTCAAAAGAATAGGAATTTTCAGTTTAGCCAATTCATTTTCCAAGCTTAAAGTAGTAGAAGTTATGCTTTGGCTCTGAAATTTTGATTTATCAGCCACGTTTTTCTGTGCAATAGTACTAGGCTGACTTGTGGATGAAACCTCGGTCTGAGCTGTTCTTGGTAAAGTTTCAGGAGTTCTTTTTGAAGGAGTTTCTAGATTTTTCTTCTTAGGAACTTTCTTAGGAGTAGTATCTGAGGTTTTCTTGGCTTCAACAGCTTTCTTAATTGGGTTGTCGTTAGACTTCTTGCTTCTCAATTTGTATTGTCTATGGACTTCCATTATTGCATTTTTGAAGGCTTGTTGTTTAGACTCTTCCTCATTTACTTCAGTCTGTGAAAGGAGAAATATATCTTGTTCTTTCTGAGTGAGAAAAATGGAATTGTTATCGTTAACCCCCATAAGATTTATGTTGATTTCAACTAACTCCTCAATTATCTCTTCCCCTTGATCAGCATAGTTTTCTTAAGTGGTGGTCTAATCTGTTGATCAGGGCCTCTCTGTTCCCTTTGGTCTCTGGGCTTTCTTTGTCTGATCTAGGGAGGATTTCTTCTGAAATTGGGATTTCAAATATGAGGGGCAGGCTAATTCTATCTAGGAAGGTTTCTGTCATTGATTTGAAATCTTTCCATCATTATCTCCATGGTCCTTAATAAAGAATAAATTTTAGTATCTGAAGTAGAAGTGGAAGGCCCTTCTTTAATTGTGAGTCCCCTTTCATTTCTTTGTCTAGCTCTCCTAGACAGCAGATTTGCTTCAACACTTACAACACTCTTCTGCATATCTTCTAGAGTGGCAGAGTTCCTTTCTCTCAGTTGGTAGGACATATCAGGATCAAAACCATTAGGGAACCTGATTGATTAAGGCCAAGCCTTGAGGAGGTTTGATATCAACAGGAATTTTGTTATAGATATTATTAAAATGAATGCAATAGTCTTGTATTGTTTCCCCTTGATTTCTTATGATATTTTCATATTCAGATAAAATTTGGAGAGGGTTTTTATTTACCTCCCATCTGTTGAGAAAGGTTTGGTGAAAAGAAACAATATCAACAATGCTAGCAGTACGTAATGCTTTAAACCATTTTTTTACCTCGCGTTAAACTTTGTGAAAAGAGTCTCATATGGACATCTGCCTCGTCAACTTCCTGCAAATCGAAGAAATCATTCATTTTATCCACATGTTGTTGTGCATTAAGGGCTCTAGTAGCCTCAAACTGAGGAAGATTGGTTTGATAGTCTTGGGGCATGCCATGTAAGGGAGCAACTAACACAAAGGGAGAGTATCTTGCTACCATGACTCGTGGAGGAGGTTGAATGACAACTTGTGTGATTGGTGGGGAAGTGACAGAAGATGTGGAAAAGACAGGGTTGGGAGGTATGGACTGAGTTACTTGAGGATTGACAGAGGTTGCAGCAATAGAAATGGTAGAAAGTTCGACAGACTATTGAAAGTGGGATTTATACAGAGCTTGGTCAATATTAGATGCTAGATCTTGTAGTTTCTCAAACTCTTGAAGGATCTGTTGATCAAATTATGTTCTAGGAGAGAGTCTTTCATGGGTTTTAGGTTGGAGGATGGTTTGATCTAGTACTATATCATTCACAAAGCTATCAGATTTGGTTCTGAAAAGGCTATGCTCAAAAGGTAGGTCAAAATCAATATCATGTATTGAGATAAGCTTCTTTGGAAGAGAATTTGCCCTGAGAAGATGACTGCTACTCCCTTGACCTTCTACTATGTTTCTTTTTCTGATTAATTTTTATGGATTATCTACTATTGTTACAGGTTCTGGATCAGGATGAGATCTAGTGTGAATTGTTTTTGGAGCCATAACTTTAAACTTTAATAAATCTGAATTAATATGTACAAATTTCAACAACCTATGAATATTTATCTCTTGAAAGTTAGATCTTTAATTGTTCAGAAATAAAATTTTCTTTATCTAGGGAAGAGAATTTGTAAAGATGGGAAATTTGTTCAGTTCCCCATTATGGTCGCCACTATGTTAGCACTTTGTAATTCCTAGAGGTTGTCAAGGGAAAAATAAATTGACAGAGGTAACTTACCAAAACCACTTTCGAAACTGGGATTTAGCCCTGCCAGTTTCACAGAGGGATCTCTCTGTAGGATTTAGATCTATTTGAGTTTTAGATATTAGGCTAGTTAAAATAATCTGAGTTTGTTGTTTTGTTTATAAAAATTGGCTGACGACTTTGTTTTAAAAATCCATTGGGCTATGCGGTCTGTGTTAAATATTAAGATCAGATACTGTTTTTATAAGATTTCTTCACAAGGCGAGATAGTGCTAACGTGAGATCTATTAGAATTAAATGTGATGAAAATATAGAACAAGTGAGAGAGTCAACCAAAAAAAGAAGAAACTAAGAATTTATTTTCTTAATATCACATGAAAACATGTAGATCGCCAAAAGACCAGAAACAGAGTGCTTAAGACAAATTATGTTCATTAACTTCATTTTAATGATTAGAAACAAAAAAACATAATGATTACATAGAAAGATAAACATCACCAATGTTAAAATGCAAGAATCATGTGAATAGTCTGTTTATTACTGGTCAATCTCCTTGGGCACAAAAATAAACCCTCAATACTTCAAAGTGAGGAGTATTTATACAACAATTACATCTGATCATGTCATTAATGATCAGGATATTGTGGAAAAAAAATCTAACTAACTAGATTATAGATTACAAAATAATAGGAATGCAGGTGATCTGTTCAAATCCTTGGTGTTGATTCTGGGGGAAGTAGTTGGTGATTCATCAACTTGACTTTGACTGTCTTCCTCATGCTGATTCAGATATCCACGTCACCTTTACTCAAGTAAATCGCATAGGTCTTCCCATCTCTTTTGACTAGGGATGGAAACCTTGAGTAACATTCTGTATGTTTTATCCATCTCAGTGTACTTGGAAAAGGTAGGCTTTGTGATGAAAATGTATTTTATCTCATNCAACTATAAAGTTTCTAATAAATACTTGCCAGTAATTCTCCCTTGTATGCCTACAAATTTAGAACCATCTTTAACTACTAAGAGGATCTTTTGTTTGTAGTTTGACGGAGTGATGAGCTTATCATTTATTACTAGTAGTCATGTAAGTCCCTTCTTGTGCAGTGTGTCAACCTTGCTATAAAATCTTTGCACTTCAATATCCATTGTCTGAGCTTTCTCCTCGAGTTGCAGCATCAATCCTTTCTTGGTCAAAACCTTCTTAACCTCAAGGGTGGTTTTTGTCATGTCTTTAATTTCCAATGCCTCTATCTCTTCTTTGGTCTTGGAGTTTAAGAATCTGATGAGTTCAGTGGCCTCTGTAGGCCCTTCTCCCAATTATTCCCTTATCTTGTCAATTACCTGTCTGGCTCTCTATACCAGTTCATGTTGTTCAAACACAATTTGTATAAGGGGCCATATCTCTGTCATTGAGTTGTTGATGTCCATACATATGTTTTCCTTGGCTTCTGATAGTGTCTTGGCGATGACTATCTCCTTCTGCAACTTCTATATTTCTTGAGTGAGTCTCTATGACTTGTGCATCTCTGTGTTGTAGCTAGAATGGAACATGGATTTTAGTTTCTGGAGGTTATTAATCTCTTCTTGCAAATTTTTAATCTCTTCTCCTTGCAGGGTCATGTCCTCCATTGACTTCACCAATTTCTTAGAAGCATATGAAACTGTCACTGGAATGACTGATGGGATTTCTGTTGTTGTGGTTTTTGTTGTACTAACTCTTGTGAGAGGAACTGCTTCCAGTGGGATGACAGCCATCTGTGCACTCTGTTCTTTCTCTTTAATGAGTTTACCCAATTCGGCCTCCATATCCTTAATCTGTGCATTCTTCTCCATTATCAGTTTCAACATCTCCTCCTTGTGGGCTTCGCTCTCAGCCATCTCCTTTGCTTGTGAATATTTAGCGGCTGGGAGTTTCAGTTGTTTCCTCAGAGATGTTATGTCAGCATTATTCTTCCTCAGTAATTCCTCAACTTCTTTAACATTGGATGGATCATAGACAATTTTCAGTACCAATTATTCTAGGGACTTGATCTTGTTATCCTTGGCTAGAGAAGATATATTTTCTAGCTTCAAATGAGACTAGACATTGTTTAAAGAGACCTGCAATTTTGTAGCAGTTAAGGACTCATTTTCCAAGGTGGAGAAAATCATCTCCCCATTTTGCCTATGCATGTCCATTTGATCAGTTGGATGCACCTCTTTTACATCAAATTCAAATGTTTCCCTCTTGTAATAAAAAATTGTCTTGGGATGAGGAAAATGTGCATGTAAGAACACCATGTNGTAGATGTCTGCTTCCAAAACTATGCATACGTGCAGTTAGTCAGCAGCTTATTCTTTTGTTTGATAAAGTTGTACTTCTCAAATATATTAAGTCATGCAGGCTCCTGTGAGGACTTAGCTGATAGTGTGGTATTTGCTTTCTTATTGGATGCAGAAGTGGATACTATGTGTTGGCTCCCTGAGAAAACTGATGAATGTGGTCCCTCCATAACTATGGTGGACTCATTTTGTTCTTCTCTAGACCTATCAAGTGTATGGATAGTCTTGGTCCTTTTCCTGTAGACTTGGAAATCTTCTGCTGACACCTTTATGACTGAAGGAGAGACTTCTTTCCTTGATCTCTTCTCTACTTGTACCTGTGGAGTGCTGGTATGTGAAATGTTGGAAGGTGAAGGCTATTGTTCTGTATCTAGCAAAGTATTTTCCTACCACTCTCTCTGATTCATGAACTTTTCAATTTCAGGCTTTGTCACATGCGCATAAGGAGAGATCTTTATTTTAAGCTTGGTTTCCGCTATAACGCTACAGGGGTCATAATGCCATGGGAATCTTAGGCTGAAATTCATTTCCTTTAAAATATTATCGGCTTCTTCCCCTGTAGCTCTATTGTTGCATATGAATGAACCTATATGGCCTTAGATCCTGAGTTGTCACTTCTTCTTGAATTCCATGAAGTGGATATCATCAGAATTGATCATCTATCTGATGTATTCCAAGGTGAATATTCTGACAGGAAGGTACTTTGGAAGCTTGTATGGAGGTAATTTACACCCATAAACCCTGATTTATGTATGTTGTTGGTAAAGATACCAGTCCCCTGTTTTGGCTAAGTCTGACAAGTGAAAAATCCTCTGAACTTCCTCATTTATTCTTGGTTATGTTCTACTATTGATAATGTGTACCACTGGATGGTAAAATTGGTTAATGAATTGTTTGAAGTTAAACTCGGATGAGTTCTTCCTCACTATTGATGTCCAAGAGGTCACGGGTTGAGGATTTCCGTCTTGATCCAACTTCTGGAGGGTGAAGGAGAAATTTTCTACCTGGAAGAAGAGGAACATGTACACCAACATTGAGGAGAACCTGAACATTCCCTCTATGGAGAATTTGAAAAGTTGTTCATGTATAGTGTTAGCTAGAAACTGACTGTAATCAAATTGAGTGGTAGCCTTTTCTTCAGTGGAGAAAATGGACAGAAAACCCAGAATGGATTCATCTACCCATTCATCGGAATAGTATCCTAGCAAGCAACATAGGGAGGAAATTATTTAGTTGCATTTGACTGAGAAGATGGAAGAATGATATGGGGGATTATTTTTAGGAAACTGTGCATTTTTAGGTAGGAAGAGTTCAAATATTTGAGCTCTTTGTGGGAAATACAGTTTCTAATAGAGCTCAGTCGGGATTTAAATGGAGAAGGGGGAGGCGGAATCAATTCTGGGTATCTGCAACATTTGGTTTATTGTTTCAGGAGTGATGGTGAACAGAGTTTCACCAGACGAAGACACAATGGCCCTTTGGCCAGGAAGGTAGTGAGCTTGGCACTTCATGGCGAACTCGGGGAAATGGTAGGTCTGGGGAAACATATACAGTGGGAGATTGGAATCCCAGAGTATGATATCGTCGCTTTGGTCTAGGAATATATCTTTGAGCTAGAAGTGTAATTCGAAGAAGTCGAATTCACACTTCGGCTCTGCAATTTGGTAATCTTTATCATGGATGATTTTAGGGGCTAAATTTCTCTCATGGGCTAATTTTCCATGGTTTTTCCAAAAACAAGATTCGCTATTTTAAAAATTATTCGCCCAAATTCTATAGGATAAAATTATTTTACCTTAAAAATCGCCAAAAATTTATAAAAACTATATAAAATCCTTAGAAATTTGAATATTTTTACAAAAATATCACCAAAAATTTATAGTTGGCATAGGAAGGATTAGTAAGATTCGCCAAGGTTTCTACATTTTAAAATATATTTCCATCCTTAAAATCATCCCTGATCTTTATCAGCTAGGGGGATGCAATCCAGGTCAATGGGTGGAGGAAGAAACGAGTTTTCTTCTATTTCAGAGGATTTAGATTTGGGTGCCATCATCAAATAGATATTTGCAAACAGAAAATGACGTTGTCTATGATTACCAGGTTTAATGGTGCTTGTCGACCGTGAGCTTGGTGGCGATTATATTAAAAATGGGAAATGGTGGCGTCAACTGTGTCTGGATCGGTGAAGAGTGCATGAATGGTGAAAGAACGGAGTTAAATGGAGAGAGAGGTGTCTGTTATGGATCGGATGATGAGTTAGATGGGTAACGGTCATGAGGAAAGGCATTGATTGGCCAACAGATAGGTGGAGGTGACGTGGTGGATATTGAATGGCCAACGGGTGGATAGGATGTGATGTGCGACAAGTGAGTTGAGTGTGACATGTTGGAAGGGTAGTGGAGTGTGGCGGCGGAGTGCATTGACGGTATTGATGAGTGTTTTGGCAGTATATCG
>JASDQU010683113.1:61862-74937 GCA_032191745.1 Picea mariana
CCGCCTACCCCCCCTCCGATATACTGCCAAACCACTCATCAATACCATCCATGCACTCCGCCGCCACACTCCACTACCCTGCCAACATGTCACTCTCAACTCACCTTTCACACATCACATCCTATCCACCCATTGGCCATTCAATATCCCCCACGTCACCTCCACCCATCCATTGGCCAATCAATGCCTTTCCTCATGACTGTTACCCATCTAACTCATCATCTGATCCATAACAGACACCTCCCTCACCATTTAACTCCGTTCTTTCACCATTCATGCACTCTTCACCGATCCAGACATAGTTGACACCACCATTTCCCATTTTTAATATAATCGCGACCAAGCTCACAGTCGACAAGCGCCATTAAAACTGGTAATCATAGACAACGCCATTTTTTGTTTGCAAATATCCATTTGATGATGTCACCCAAATCTAAATCCTCTAAAACAGAAGAAAACCCATTTCTTTCTCCACCTGTTGACTTGGATCGCATCCCCCTAGCTGATAAAGATTACCAAATTGTAGAGCCGAAGTGTGAATTCGACTTCTTCGAATTACACTTTTGGCTCAAAGATATATTCCTAGACCAAAGCGACGATATTAGACTCTGGGAGTCCAATCTCCCACTGTATATGTTTCCCCAGACCTACCATTTCCCTGAGTTCTCCATGAAGTGCCAAGATCACTACCTTCCCATCCAAAGGGCCATTGTGTCTTCGTCTGGTGAAACTCTGTTGACCATCACTCCTGAAACAATAAACCAAATGCTGTAGATACCCAGAACTGATTCTGCCTCCCCCTTCTCCATTTAAATCCTGACTGAGCTCTATCAGAAACTATATTTCCCACAAAGAGCTCAAATATTTGAACTCTTCCTACTTGAAAATGCATAGTTGCCTAAAAAGAATCCCCCATATCATTCTTCCATCTTCTCAGTCAAACACAACTAAATAATTTCCTCCCTATGTTTCTTGCTAGGATACTATTCCGATGAATGGGTAGATGAATCCATTCTGGGTTTTCTGTCCATTTTCTCCATTGAAGAAAAGGCTACCACTCAATTTGATTACAGTTAGTTTCTAGCTAACACTATACATGAACAACTTTTCAATTATCCATAGAGGGAATGTTCAGGTACTCCTCAATGCTGGTGTACATGTTCCTCTTCTTCTAGGCAGACAATTTCTCCTTCGCCCTCCAAAAGTTGGATCAAGATGGAAATCCTCAACCTGTGACCTCTTGGACATCAATAGTGAGGAAGAACTCATCCGAGTTTAGCTTCAAACAATTCATTAACCAATTTTACCATCTAGTGGTATGCATGATCAGTAGTAGAACATAACCACGAATAAATGAGGAATTTCATAGGATTTTGCACTTGTCAGACTTAGCCAAAACAAGGGACTGGTATCTTTACTAGCAAAATACATAAACCAGGGTTTATGGGTGTGAATTACCTCCATACAAGCTTCCAAAGTACATTCTTTTCAGAATATTTGCCTTGTAATACATCAGATAGATGATCAATTCTGATGATATCCACTTCGTGGAATTCAAGAAGAAGCGACAACTCAGGATCAAAGGCCAGATAGGTTCATTCATATGCAACAATAGAGCTGCAGGGGAAGAATCCAATAATATTTTAAAGGAAATGAATTTCAGGATAAGATTCCCATGGCATTATGACCCCTATGGACTTATATAAGAAGCCAGGCTTAAAAGAAATATCTCTCCTTATGCGCATGTGACAAAGCCTGAAATTGAAAAGTTCACGAATCAGACAAAGTGGCAGGAAAATACTTTGCTAGATATAGAACAATAGCCTTCACCTTCCAACATTTCACATACCATCACTCCACAGGTACAAGTAGAGAAGAGATCTAGGAAATAAGTCTCTCCTTCAGTCACATAGGTGTCAGCAGAAGATTTCCAAGTCTACAGAAAAAGGACCAAGACTAGCCATACACTTGATAGGTCTAGAGAAGAAGAAACTCAATCCACCATAGTTATGGAGGGACCACATTCATCAGTATTCTTAGACATCCAACACATAGTATCCACTTCCACATCCAATAAGAAAGAAGATAACACTGTCAGCTAAGTCCTCACAGGAGCCTGCAGGACTTAATATATTTGAGAAGTACAACTTGATCAAACAAAATAATGAGTTGCTGACTAACTGCACGTATACATAGTTTTGGAAGAAGACATCTACAACAAAACACAAGTTACTATCTACAATTGACACAGAGATAGGAAGGATGTAGATGGCGTTCTTACATGCACATGTTCCTCATCCCAAGACAATTTTGTATTACAAGAGGAAAACATTTGAATTTGATGTAAAAGAGGTGCATTCAGCTGATCAAATGGGCATGCATAGGAAAACTGGGGAGATGATTTTCTCCACCTTGGAAAATGCATCCTTAACTGCTACAAAATTGCAGGTCTCTTTAAACAATGTCTAGTCTCAGTTGAAGCTGGAAAAGATATCTTCTCTAGCCAAGGATAACAAGATCAAGTCCCTAGAATAATTGGTACTGAAAATTGTCTATGATCCATCCAATGTCAAAGAAGTTGAGGAATTACTTAAGAAGAAGAATGTTGACATAACATCTCTGAGAAAACAACTGAAACTCCTAGCCACTAAATATTCACAAGCAAAGGAGATGGCTAAGAGCGAAGGCCACAAGGAGGAGATGTTGAAACTGATAATGGAGCAGAATGCACAGATTAAGGAGATGGAGGCCAAATTGGATAAACTCATTAAAGAGAAAGAACACAGTGCACAGATGGATGCCATCCCACTGGAAGCAGTTCCTCTCACAAGAGTTAGTACAACATCAGCCACAACAACAGAAATCCCATCAGTCATTCCAATGACAGTTTCATATGCTTCTGAGAAATTGGTGAAGTCAATGGAGGACATGACCCTGCAAGGAGAAGAGATTAAAAAATTGCAAGAAGAGATTAATAACCTCCAGAAACTGAAATCCATGTTCCATTCTAGATACAACACAGAGATGCACAAGTCATAGAGACTCACTCAAGAAATATAGAAGTTGCAAAAGGAGACAATCATGGCCAAGACACTGTCAGAAGCCAAGGAAAACATATGGATGGACATCAACAACTCAATGACAGAGATATGGCCCCTTATATAAATTGTGTTTGAACAACATGAATTGGTACAGAGATCCAGACACGTAATTGACAAGATAAGGGAATAATTGGGAGAAAGGCCCACAAAGGCCACTGAAATCATCAGATTCTTAAACTCCAAGACCAAAGAAGAGCTAGAGGCATTGGAAATTGAAGACATGACAAAAGCCATCCTTGAGGTCAAGAAGGTTTTGACCAAGAAAGGATTGATGCTATAACTCGAGGAGAAATCTCAGAAAATGGATATTGAAGTGCAAAGATTTTTCAGCAAGGTCGACACACTGCACAAGAAGGGACTTCCAGAACTACTAGTAATAAATGATAAGCTCATCACTCCATCAGACTACAAACAAAAGATCCTCTTAGTAGTTAAAGATGGTTCTAAATTTGCAGGCATACAAGGGAGCATTACTGGCAAGTGTTTATTAGAAACTTTACAGTTGGACGTGAGCATCCAACATGAGATAAAATACATTTTCATCACAAAGCCTACCTTTTCCAAGTACACTGAGATGGATAAAACATACAGAAGGTTACTCAAGGTTTCCATCCCTAGTCAAAAGAGATGGGAAGACCTATGCGATTTACTTGAGTAAAGGTGACGTGGATATCCGAATCAGCATGAGGAAGACAATCAAAATCAAGTTGATGAAACTCCAACTACTTCCCCTAGAATCAACACCAAGGATTTGAACAGATCACTTGCATTCCTATTATTTTGTAATTTGTAATCTAGTTAGTTAGATTTTTTTTCCACAATATCCTGATCATTAATGACATGTTTAGATGTAATTGTTGTATAAATACTCCTCACTTTGAAGTATTGAGGGCTTATTTTTGTGCCCAAAGAGCTATCTTTGTAATATTTTCAAGGAGATTGACCAGTAATAAACAGACTATTCACAGGATTCTTGCATTTTAACGTTGGTGATGTTTATCTTTCTCTGTAATCATTATGCTTTTCTATTTCTAATTATTAAAATGAAGTTAATGAACATAATTTGTCTTAGGCACTCTGTTTCTAGTATTTTGGCGATCTACATGTTTTCATTTGATATTAAGAAAATAAATTCTTAGTTGCTTCTTTTTTTGGTTGACTCTCTCACCTGTTCTATATTTTCATCACATTTAATTCCAATAGATCTCGCGTTATCACTATCTCGCCTTGTGAAGAAATCTTATAAAAATAGTATCTGATCTTAATCTTTAACACAGACCCATTAGCCCAATGGATTTTTAATGCAAAGTCATCGACCAATTTTTATAAACAAAACAACAAACTCAGACTATTTTAACTAGCCTAATATTTAAAACTCAAACAGATCTAAATCCTACAGAGAGATCCCTCTGTGAAATTGGCAGGGCTAAATCCCAGTTTCGAAAGTGGTTTTGGTAAGTTACCTCTGTCAATTTATTTTTCCCTTGAAAACCTCTGGGAATTACATAGTGCTAACATAGTGGCAACCATAATGGGGAACTGAACATATTTCCCATCTTTACAAATTCTCTTCCCTAGATAAATAAAACTTTATTTCTGAACAATTAAAGATCTAACTTTCAAGAGATAAATGTTCAGAGGTTGTTGAAATTTGTACATATTAATTTAGATTTCTTAATTTTAAAGTTCTGGCTCCAAAAACAATTCACACTAGATCTCATCTTGATCCAGAACCTGTAAAAATAGTAGATAATCCATAAAAATTAATCAGAAAAAGAAACACAGTAGAAGGTCAAGAGAGTAGCAGTCATCTTCTCAGGGAAAATTCTCTTCTAGAGAAGCTTATCTCAATATATGATATTGATTTTGACCTACCTTTTGAGGATAGCCTTTTTAGAACCAAATCTGATAGCTTTGTGAACAAGATAGTACTAGATCAAACCATCCTCCAACCTAAAACCCATGAAAGACTCTCTCCTAGAACATAATTTGATCAACAGATCCTTCAAGAGTTTGAGAAACTACAAGATCTAGCATCTAATCTTGACCAAGCTTTGTATAAAGCCCACTTTCAATAGTCTGTCGAAATTTCTACCATTTCTATTTCTGCAACCTCTATCAATCCTCAAGTAACTCATTCCATACCTCCCAGCCCTGTCTCTTCCACATCTTCTGTCACTTCCCCACCAATCACAAAGGTTTTCATTCAGCCTCCACCAGTCATGGTAGCGATATACACTCCCTTGGTGTTAGTTGCTCCCTTACATGGCATGCCCCAAGACTATCAAACCAGGCTTCCTCAGTTTGATGGTACTAAATCCCTTAATTCACAACAACATGTGGATAAAATGAATGATTTCTTCGATTTGCAAGAAGTTGACGAGGTAGATATCCATATGAGACTCTTTGCACAAAGTTTAACTGGCAAGGGAAAAGAATGGTTTAAAGAATTACGTACTGCTAGCATTGTTGATATTGTTTCTTTTCACCAAACCTTTCTCAACAGATGGGAGGTAAATACAAACCCTCTCCAAATTTTATCTAAATATGAAAATATCAAAAGAAATTAAGGGTAAACAATACAAGACTATTGCATTCATTTTAATAATATCTATAACAAAATTCATATTGATATCAAACCTCCTCAAGGCTTGGCCTTAATCAAGTTCCCTGATGGTTTCGATCCTGATATGTCCTACCAACTGAGAGAAAGGAACTCTGCCACTCTAGAAGATATGCAGAAGAGTGTTGTAAGTGTTGAAGAAAATATGTTGTCTAGGAGAGCTAGACAAAGAAATGAAAGGAGACTCACAATTAAAGAAGAGCCTTCCACTTCTACTTCAGATACTAAAATTTATTCTTTATTAAGGACCATGGAGAGAATGATGGAAATATTTCAAATCAATGACAAAAACCCACCTAGATAGAATCAGCCTGCCCCTTAGATTCGAAATCCCAATTTCAGAAGAAATCCTCCCTAGATCAGACAAAGAAAGCCCAGAAACCAAAGGGAATAGAGAGGCCTTGATCAACAGATTAGACCACCACTTTAAGAAAACTATGATGATGAAGGGGAAGAGATAATTGAGGAGTTAGATGAAATTCACATAAATCTTATGGGGGTTAACGATAACGATTCCATTTTTCTCACTCAGAAAGAACACAAACTATTTCTCCTTTCACAGACTGAAGTAAATGAGAAAGAGTTTGAACAACAAGCCTTCGAAAATGCAATAATGGAAGTCCACAGAAAATACAAATTGAGAAGCAAGAAGTCTAACGACAACCCAATTAAGAAAGCTGCTGAAGCCAGGAAAACCTCAGATACTACTCCTAAGAAAGTTCCTGAGAAGAAAAATCCATAAACTTCTGCAAAAAGAACTTCTGAAACTTTACCAAGAATAGCTCAGAACGAGGTTGCATCCACAAGTCAACCTAGTACTAATGCACATAAAAACATGGCTGATAAATCAGAATTTCAGAGCCAAAGCATAACTTCTACCACTTTAAGCTTGGAAAATGAATTAGCTAAACTGAAAATTCCTATTCTTTTGACAGAACTAATGAACAAAAATTCTTACAGATCACAAGTGATCAAAGCATTAAACATAGAACTAGGAGTAGGCACTGACACTGTGAATGTTGCTGATGATCAACTTGGGATGTTGTTTGGTCCTGAGGTTGAGGTACAAACTAACAATGGTTAGGTTCCTCCTTTTTACATTAG
Source organism: Picea mariana (assembly GCA_032191745.1). NCBI lineage: Eukaryota > Viridiplantae > Streptophyta > Pinopsida > Pinales > Pinaceae > Picea > Picea mariana. The sequence goes on from JASDQU010683113.1 coordinate 68,691, forward strand.
TCTGAATATTCACGACAAGACATTACACAATGCTATGCTAGATTTTGGTGCTTCTCACAATCTTATGCCCAAGGTTGTGATGGAGAAATTGGGGCTTGATATCACTAGGCCTTACAAGGACTTATAATATTTTGATTCAAGCAAGGTTAAATGCATAAGTCTTATCAAATACCTGTGTATCACCCTGGCTCAAATCCCAGCTAAAATCATGGTGATGGATATTGTTGTTGTAGATATTCCTCCAAAAATATGGTATGTTATTATCTCGATCATGGGGTGCCAAGTTAAAGGGTACTTTACAGTTAGACATGTCTTATGCCACCATTCCTGTATTTGGTCAACATATAAGATTGTACAGAGAGACTCTGATGAAATACATGGTCAACAGTCAAGAGAAGCCACATAACTATCCTTTGTACTCTGTTCATTCTGACCTGGACTCTTTCATTTTATATAACGATGGTGACTTGTATAGTCAAATTGCACAATTAAAAGACAATGCGTCTAGCCTGGAGGAAAATCAAGTAATAGCTGAGGAAAGTAAAACAATGACAACATAAACTTATGAACCAATAGACCCTCTTTGGAGTATGGATTTCGATGGAGCTGTGAGTAAATGAGGAGATGGAGCTGGGGTGTGGGTACATAATCATAAAGCGAGATATTCCGAAAGCCACTCTTATAAATTAAATTTCCATTGCAACAATAACATAGCTAAGTATGAAGCATTGATGCTCGGCCTGAAGTTGTTGAAGAAACTTGGTGCCAAAAGGATTATGGTAAGAGGTGATTATGAGATTATCATTAAACAAATAAAAGGTGAGTATTCTGCCAAACATCCTAGACTCAGAGCTTATATAAATGTTGTTTTAGATTTGCTACAATGTTTCACTGAAATGGACTTGCAGGTAATTCCTAGAGGCCAAAATATACTTGCAGATGGATTGTCTACTTCGAAAGACACTTGTAAAATACCTTTCCATCCAAATCACCAATACACAGTAGAGGTGAAGTGCAGACCTACTGTTCCAGACAATATCAGGTATTGGAAAGTGTTTGGTAAAGATGAACATATTGATGATTTCCTGCAGTCTAAAAATGAATTTGAGTGTGCAAATATTGATGTAGATAGTGTAAATAAATTAGATTCAGAAGAAATAAATGAAAAATATGAAGACTCATATATTTTGCAATTGAAGAATATTGTTGTACCTAGAGGGTTGGTCCTTTTAGAATAATTGTTTGATTTCAATGATGTAGAAAAAAATCCAAAAATTGAACCTGTTGGAAAAGAGGTTGAGGAATGTAATATAGGAACAGAGGAAAAACAAAAATGATTAAAATATCTAAATCTTTACCTCCCGAGCAAAAAAATAAATATATTGAACTATTCAAGGAATTTGTAGATGTCTTTGCTTGGAGCTATGAGGATTTAAAGTCTTATGACACTAGTATCATACAACACAAAATTCCTATAAAATAAAAGCATAAACCTTTCAAGCAGAAACTTAGGAGAATCAACCCCAAGTTAATGCCCCTAATTGAAAAGGAAATCAAGAAAATGTATGATGCCAAAATAATAGTCCCCTTGAGATTTTCAAAATGGGTTTCTAATCTGGTTCCTACTAGAAAGAAGAGTGGAGAAATCAGGCTTTGCATTGATTTCAGAAACCTCAACAAAGTTTCCCTTAAAGACAACTATCCTCTGCCCAAAATGGATCACATATTACAAAAGGTAGTTGTAGCCAGTAGGATCTCTTTGCTAGATGGTTTTTCTGGCTACAACCAAGTCCTTGTCTACCCTGATGACCAAGACAAAACAACCTTGACTACACCCTGGTGAAATTTCATGTATGTGAAGATGCCCTTTGGTTTAATGAATGTTGGTGCCACATTTCAGAGAACAATGGACATTGCCTTTGTGGATGATCTTGGGATATTTATAGTCATATACTTGGATGATGTTATTGTCTATTCAAAATCATATGAGGAACATTTACAACACCTCAGACGAGTTTTTGAAAAATGCATAAGGTTTGGGATCTCACTAAATCCCAAGAAAACCCTTTTTGGTTTAGAAGAGGGAAAATTGATAGGGCACATTATTTCTAAATATGGAATCAATATAGACCCCAAAAGAATAGAAGCCATCAAGAAGTTAGATCATTCTAGAAACATTAAGGAATTGCAGTCCTTCATCAGGAAAATAATTTTTTTGAGAAGATTCATACCTAATTTGGCAGAACGCCTCATAAACATTATAGACATTCTTAAAAAAGATACAAAAAGAAAGTGGAACACAAAAGCTAAACAGTCTTTTGATCATGTAAAATTGGCATTGACACAAGCTCCATTACTGATAAGTCCTGATTATACCAAAGATTTCTATTTATTCTCTTTTGCTTCTAAACATACCATTGCAACAGTTATTTTGCAAAAACATGGTGAAGGCTATGAAAATCCTATAGCATTTTTCAGCAAATCATTGAGAGATGCTGCATTGAACTACAACATCATGAAGAAACATGCTTTCACTTTGTTAAAAACAATTAAATATTTCAGGGTTTACATTCTCCATTCACATATCATTGCTTATGTTCCTAATGCAGTGGTGAAGGATATTCTGACTCAGGATAACCCAGATGGTAGAAGAGGGAAATGGATTGTTGTAATCCTTGAGTATGATATAGAAATCAAACCAACCAAACTGATCAAGGCTCATGGTTTAGCAAAACTGATGGTTGAATAAAATTTTCACGCTTTAGATATTAACTTTCTAGCTGCAGTTGATGAACAGGGAGAGCAGGCGAATCCACATGTCAAAGAGGTATTCTCAAATTCTCCATGGTACGCAGACCTTATCTTTGTCTTGCATAATTTACAATATCCTCTTGGTCTGACAAAGACTAAAGATAGATTCTTAAAACTTAAAGCTTTGAAATATTGTATTCTGAATGGAAATATTTACTAGAAAGATGATGGAGGCATTTTACTTAACTTTTTATTGAAAGATGAAGCTGACAAAGAATTGCAGGAGTTCCATGAAGGAGATTGCGGCAGGAATTTAAATTGGAAGGCTACTGCTAACAATATCCTTAGAGTTGGTTTTTACTGGCCCACCTTGTTTGCATATGTCCATAAAGAGGTAACCTCTTGTCACACGTGCCAGGTTTTTGAAGGAAAAAGGTAACTTTTGCCTTTACCTTTGAAACCTATTTCGGTTGAAGCTCCATTCTAACAATGGGGTTCAGACTTTATTGGCGAGATTCACCCACCCTCATCAGGCCAGCATAAGTGGATCCTCACAATTACAGACTACTTCACAAAGTGGATTGAAGTTGTACCCTCCAGGCAAGCCACATATGCTGTGATTATAAAATTCTTGGAAAATAACATTCTCTCTCGTTTTGGATGCCCGAGGAAGATTATCACCGATAATGCAACAACTTTCAGATTGAAAAAGATGATAGAGTTTTGCAGTAAGTATCAGATCACTTTAAGGAACTCTACAACCTATTACCCTCAGGGTAATGGATTGGCAGAGTCCTCTAATAAAATTTTGGTAAATATCATCAAGAATATGTTGCACGAAAATAAGAAATCTTGGCACAACAAGTTGGTTCTTTCACTTTGGTCTGGCAGGATAACCACAAAAAGATCAATTGGTATGCCCCCATATCAGTTGGTATATGGAAACGATGTTGTTTTTCCCATCTCTTTGGGTGTTCCTGTTATGAAGCTGTTGCAAGAAGTACATGTAGAGCCTAATGAAATTTAAAGGAGGATCCATCAGATGATCTAACTCCAATAGTCCAGAGAGGAGGTGTATAACTAGACCCAGGTAATTCAAGAGAGCATTAAGAAAATTTATGATAGAAGAACTAAGGAGGATGATTTCAAATTGGGTGATATGGTACTGAAATGGGATTCAAGAAATGAGGACAAGGGAAAGCATGGGAAGTTCAGAATTTTTTGGAAAGGCCCTTTCATAATTCAGACATATAGAGGAAACAATGCATTCTTACTCAAGGACAGGGATGAAGTAGATCTTCTAAGAAGACCTATCAATGGAATAATGCTCAAACATTATGTTCCACTAGAATGAAGATCTTAGTCACTCATCTCATTGTACAAATCACTTTTACTTTGAATTTTATGTCATGTGTGAGGTGATTTTTATCATATGGTTGAAGCCTGAAGAGAAGGCCCTAAGCCACTGATGATCCAGGTGGATATCGGTGGCCACCTACCGTTTCCAACTGGCTCAAAACAGTTTTCTGGCAATTTTGGTAATTTACTATTTTTAGAAGTTTTTAACTTCTGGGGCCATTTTGAGGCCCCAAATGACATTTTTGGGAAAACAAGAAGAAATATAAATGTTCCGTCAATATTGCCTCCAAAATGAATCTCCTCGTAGATACCTTTCCAACGGGCTATCAAGCGCCTAAAATGGAGATCATATGCAAAAGTTACGACCCCGGGAAGTTGATGTACTAACTTACCCAAACAAGGCCCACATGACTTTTGGCGCTTCATCTCCTAGGGTTAGGTTTTTGGATGTATAGGGTTTTTGGCATTCCTGTTTATTGTAAAAAGGCCTTCAGAGCCTCATTGTAATCATCTTCTTGCAAATGCGAGTAGCCGTCACATCTCTTCTCAGAGATAAGTTGCCACCATTCTATTGAGTCTTTCACTCTGTATTTTTACAGTCTCTGTACATTTCTTTTATTAATAGAAATTGTGTACTACTGTATCTCTGTGTTTATGGTTGCATCTCTGATACATTTATGTTATATTATTGGATATCTGTGATATCTCTGTGCATTTCTTTATTATATCTCCGCTCTCATTTCGTGCCAAAAATAATCCGGATCAACTGATCCAGACCACCATAAATACAATAAGAATAAAGCTAATCAGGATGCAGAAAAAACACTGGAGAAGAAGATTCATGGCAACAGATAGCTGGTTCTTGGCACCTCACAAGGAGAGCACCATCCCCAAGTGGAGCCAATGTTATAACCCTATGTTTCATAGGATCACCTGGTGATTCTAATCTCTTCTTCTAGTTGCATTGTATTGTAAATAATATTTTATGCTGCAAAAGATTTACAAAAGAAAAGAAAAGAAAAGAAAAAGAAATAAAAATATAAAATATAAAAAATCAAAAGAGCGTATGAAAATATAAAAAGAGGAAAAAGATAAAACCCCATGGAATACATTTGGCTTGATTCATACTGTCTAACCATGATCAAGCTCTTTAAATTTATGCAGATAGGATAGTGAATAAATTTGGTTAAACGGTCTAATCTTAGCCAAATTGGATAGGATAGTGAATAAATTTGGCTGAACAGTCTAAGCTTGGCCAAATGTCTTAGGCTAGAGTAATTATTGACCCAACAATTTAAACTAGGTTGATGTGTTAGGTATTTAGATTAGGAACTAGGTTAGCATGTTTTTTTTTCAATAAAATATGGAAACAGGTCGATTAAATGCCTTTGTTTTGAGTTAATCTAATGTGTTTTTGACCCCTTGGTGACAATATAAAGAAAGGGGAGCTAGCAAAGACCCACACATTTTTTTTTATCCCAATTCTATTGGGATTTGACAACTTTGGTGCATTGTGGCTAAATAGTGCACAAATCTTAGTGGTCGATCAAAGCACGCCCAAATCAACAAACAACAATATATATCAGACCCCCCCCGACCTTTCTTCCTTTAACGGTGGGGGGGGGGGTCCAATTTGGTGGTTTTCCCGGCGTGGACCCCTCATAACGTATCAACTCCATGTTTACTCACACTCATTTTCTCTTACTGCTTACCCTGCCCTCCAATATACTGCCAAACTACTCATCAATACCATCACCGCACTCTGCCGCCACACTCCACTACCCTACCAACACATCACACTCCACTCACCTATTGCACATCACATCCTATCCACTTGTTGGCCATTCAATATACCCCACGTCACCTCCACCCATCCATTAACCAATCAATGCCTTTCCTCATGATCGTTACCCATCCAATTCATCATCCGCTCCATAACGGACACGTCCCTACACCATTTAACTCCATTATTTTTCCATTCATGCACTGTTCACCAATCCAGACACAGTCGACACCACCATTTCTCGTTTTTAAGATAACCACCACCAAGCTCACAGTCAACAAGCACCACTAAACCTAGTAATCATAGACAACGCCGTTTCTTGTTTACAGATATTCGTTTGATGATGGCGCCCAA
>JASDQU010683115.1:2909-16326 GCA_032191745.1 Picea mariana
ATGACTCCATGCCTAATGAGAAAAGGCAGCCAGATGACTCCATGCCCAATGCTAAAAGGCGACTGGAACTACTAGGTTCTTGGAAACCTTGCAGGGAGGTCTCCATCCCAGTTGGAGCCAGTTGTTAGCGATAAAAAATGAACTGGTATTTTTTAGAGTGTCCTCATTACTCTCTTTTTGACTTGTCATTTTCTTAGGTCTTTTGGACAGTGTCATAACTTCCAAACCCTTCATTAAGCTCCTATTGATGGCTTTGTCCAAGGTTATCTTCTAACCTGCATACCAAAAGATACAATAAATGTTACTTAGCTTATAACCCTAGCTCTTATGGTTTTATTATTTTCTAACAAAATATACATTTTTGTAAAAATACCAAAAAGTATGCGTGTGCATAAGTGTCAATCTCTAATCATATTCCTAAGCGTAACCTAGCTTATGATTTTTATAGCTTTTACCAAAAGATTGGAAAGGCCCACAGGCCAATTCTCATACACAACCCCAAATCATAGTCAAGCTACAAATCAACAGGTTCAAGCCACGAGTCGACACACCAGCCAAGTGCAAGTGCCAAGCTACAGGAGATCAAATGTTTCAAGCGTCGAGTTGACAAATTTGAGATTACAGGTGTTCAGTTTTTGTGCCGAATAAGAAGAACTGTTATTAACCAAGCGCTAGCAACAAAGACATATCTAAAGTTGTGTTTATGATACAGGTGCCACGTGAGTTTGTATGTGTCAAGGCGTAGCAAGGTTGTAATCAACCATATCTACAAGTGTTGTTATGAATTTAGGCCACGACATTGAAATAGAAGCATTATATCAGGGTGACCAGGTACCAATCGACATACAAAATCAATTCCATGAGTCAATCCATAAATTAAGCCACGAATCAAGCTGCGGGGTTTTGCAAATTTGTCAACAAAAGATCGAATGCTCGAGATATCAAAGAAAATTTGCAGGGTCTAGATGATAGAGATCGATAATTTTCCACTATCTAAAACATGGTGATGCGCTTGCAATGGCTGCATGTTTCAGTTTTTCCCGTCCAGCACTAGAATTCCTTATGAGAAAATATGCCCAAGTCTATATACATCGATGTGAGGAACAGGCGTTGTGTTTTAAAGAAAAGAACAACGAAATTACTCCATTTTCAATCATATTGGGGTTATTCGTTTAGAACATGATGATTTTGCATTGCGAACCAGCTTCTACTTTCAAAGTCTGAACCAATAATTGATGCCGAGCGGAGCAAGGAAGTAAAGGGAAATATGTATGATATCGTTGTTGAAGGTTTTTGACTTCTCAGTAGGTGGATTGGTCGTGTTTGGGAACAATGTGCATGGAAATTCTCCAGACCTTGTAAGGATGTTGTTCCTCTTGATCTAGATGATCTCTTTGCAAATATTTCAGATTATGAGAAGGTTGTTCGGTGCAATTATTCCCATGAAGAGAGAAGAGCAATGGTTGAGCTTACACCAGAGCTTGAAGACATGGAATTTCTGGTGGAAGATGTCGTGGCATCTCTCTCCACATTCTCGTTGGAGGATGACATGTTGGTAATGCTTGCTTCGAAAATAGTTGATATTAGTAGTTGGATTTTGCATTGCAAGTCCGTCATTGGTTGTTTTGGTACATTTGCACTATAGTTGCGAGATTTTCTTGTCCAGATAAACAATTATTTGGAGAGAGCTCTGCAAAAGGCCCAAATTTCAATTGCACTTAGGGACACAGAGGACTGTTATGTCTGTAATGGGAAATCGAGAGAAAATTTTGAAAAAAATCTAATTCACTGTGAAGAATGCAAGGATGGGTATCACCCTTCATGTTTTGGGTTTATGCAATCTCAGACGTGGACAAATAGACATGCTGTGTGCCTGTTTTGTACTACTGTAAGAAGTGGATCATTAGCTAATGTTGATGCCTGCAGAATGGTTTCACAAAAAAAATCACCCTACTATTTGCGTTTTTGTAGAACTCTTGAATGAGTCAAAATGTTTTCCTCCATGCAGGATCCAGGAGGTAGAACTCATTCAAGGCATTGTCGAACGTGAAAAGAAGTGGAAATCATATTTAAGATAAATCACTAGTGATGCTCTGGTTCCCCAAGATAAAAATTCTATATTAGACTTGTTATTGCACTAAAGACAATTGAATTGGTGGAGGTCCAAGCAGAAGAAAGCAATAAGCTTACTAACAAAGTTTTGAGATCGGATCTAACTACCAGTCATAAATCAAGTTCATTCGCTTCAGCTTAATATTTTCTACAAGAGTTTGCACCATGATCCAAAATAATGTTGTTTCGTTGGAGGTTTGTCATGAAACACATATGACAGGGATACCCATTGGTCCCTAGGTTCTTGGTGCTGAAGCAATGGAGGCCTTGGACGAAGTGAAAAAAGAATTGGTAGATGCGCCTTTTCTTCTTCTGTTATGATCAAAATCTAGGAGCAAACAAGCACTGGAGAAGCAGTCGGCTACAATGGAAGTGCTTTATGTCTCTGAATATGGATTTAGTGATCGGTTATCTCAGAGAATTCGACTTGCAGAATAGGACTATGGCTATTAAAACAATTGCAATGACCAATAGAACCATGATAGGTGACAACAATACACAGCCATATGGTTACCCATTAGATAAGATATCACTTAGCAGAATTGGCTACTTTCTCCGAGAAAGAAACAATGCCTCCTACACAGCAGATTGAGGTTTCCAGCCCTGTAAAAGGAAGAGGAGCATCATCAAAAAGACCATGAACACTCAACAAAGCATCAAGGTAATCATTTTAGCAAATTTTGAAGTTTTGGACAAAGCTAAGTTTTCGATGGTTTAGGTGAACAGGACGACTGTTCATTAACCACCGAAAGTAGAGCTTTTAGTAGTTAATACACCCAGAATTCCTCTGTGTTAACCACCGAAACCTGTAACTGGACAGTGAAAGCTAAGTTTTGCACATATTGAGGTTTTCCTGATCCAAATCATTTGAAAACACTCATAATGGATAGATGATGAATTATATAGTCATATTCAAGACCCAATTTTGGTGTATAAGGATTAGAAAAGGTACCCAAGTTGGTTTTGGTACCTATTTTGGTGGCAACAAATTAAGAGTTTTTGCACAACTCAACAAATTCGAATTTTATCTCTTGGAAGAGTCATCAATCAACCTTGGAAGGCTATTCTGCACTGCACAAGGACTCTACAAGATCCGAAGACCATGGAATGTGGGATTGACCTCATTTTGAGGATCATTCCTTATCTTTTGCAAGTTAGTTTTGACTTTCTATTTTAGGCATATCTGATCCATTAATTCAGGATCTAGATACTGTGTTGTAAAAGCTATAAAGCTAAAAACAGAAGATGAACATGAGGTTCGACTTTGGAGACTCTTTCAGATTTTGTACTCAAGCTTCTCATTTTCATATTAAGTAATGCAATCTTCTTTTGCCATAACTTGTTCAGATTTCATCTTCTTACCTATTCTGTACTTTCACCTGGATATTATATTCATGCTGTTATGCTTATCTATGCCCGATAACTGTCATCTTATCATTGCATTCATAATTTAAACTTTGCAAGTATTTCTATGATTATTGTAATTGGCCATTTATATATGTTTTATATATGATTCTGCTGGTATGATAGTTATTTCTCCACACATCCATTTACTCGTAAACTCTCTAAACATTTGTGGTTGAAAGACTTGTCCATCTAAATGTGTTCATGCATGTTTTGAGTGAGGAGTGATTCAGTCATCCAACTTGATCCAAACCCACACCTATTATTGAGAAAATAGTTTCCAAAAAGATTAAGTTACCAGACATCTTTGACTTACAACCTAGGAGAGTTTCTTGGAGTGATAACAGGCCAGATTGGTTCTATGTTCATGATTTGAAGAAAGGGAAGTTCATTGTTGCTGGAGGGTTTCTTGACTTGAAGGATAGTCGATATAAATTATATGACATGACTTGAACCAACAACGATTTGACCTCTCTTGTTGCTCACACTAATGAGAGAATTCAAACTTGGCATGAACGACATGAACACCTGAATTTTGAAAGTGTGCAGTTGATGAAAAATGATGGGTATTATGTATGTACTAATTCCCTCAATTAAATTGTCAACCCGGGGTAAGTAAACTTAGAGTTGTGGCACAACATGAGCCAAGGAAGAAAGAAAATCTAATGGAAAGATTGACTAGCTAGGGAGATGGTTTACCCTAGGGATCAACACTCTTTTCAATTTACAATTCTACTTTAGAAAATGACTTTTAAAATCTATTCAAACATCATTCTCTACGTTAAATATACAAAGCAACCTTTAACTAATGAGTTTTAAGCAATTCTAGAACTATGAACTATTTAATCTATCTCTAAATAAGCAAATAACAAGTAATCTATCTCTGAACTATTTAATCTATCTATTCAATATATCTCTGGAAAATAACAAGTAATCTATTTATGATCTATTTAATCTATTTATGAGCTATCTAATCTACCTCTAAATGAACAAGCAAGTAAGAAAGTAAGCAAATAATCTGTCAAAACTATCTTTACAAGTGAACAATTATATTCCTAAAGTAAAAAATCACAATTATTTCTATCTTGCAGAGAATAAACACTAATCTACTTAACTGAAAGAAAGAGTGTTGTGATGACATTCAATTGTGATGATTGTGTCTACGGTGATGAATGACATCATGATTCCATATAACTACTAATGACAATTCAAGTGGAATTAACTCAATGCTAACTTCTACAGAGAAATGCAAAGTATGGCTAAGGAAGTCTATAGAAAGTTTTTCCATCATAAAAGCAACATTAGATGTTCTTGGAATCCATATGATATTTAAACATTGTGCATAAGAGATTCAACATCAATCATTTGCTCTATCACTCTAATACTGGAAAGTACTCTGTTCAAAATCACTAATTTTGGCAAATCTACAAACTCATAATTAACACTTAATCATAAATCCTAATTCAAATTCATAACTAAGATAACATTGAAAATACTTTGTGAAAACCTACAAACTCATAACTAATTCTAATTAGAAATAATAATTCAAATTCATAACTAGGATTTCATTAAAAATCATAACCTAAAGTTAACTAATCTACGATTGAAGATCATACTCAAAATCAACTAAGATGCTACTGAAAATCATAACTCAAAATCCAATTCTATCCTATCATGTTGATACTAAAAGAAAAATTATTAAACAAAGAAAACCTATAGAGAGTATTTGAAATTACAACGTAATAAATAAACACTATCGAAATTAGTACTCTGCAGAGTGATTTACAGCTAGAGAGAAAAAGACATGACAACATAATTAAACAACTTCTACACAAGCGATCTACAACCTGCAAACAAAATGTTAAGAGTCTAAATATCAACAAATAACCATGGACATCCACACATAATCTGTGACACACACAATTCAGAAAATGACTACAAATTAGAGCAGATATAGAGGGATGTGAATTAGACAAACAATCTGAACTTAAAAAGATATACACAATGAATGGAATTTAAACAAGCAACTTCAAAATGATATATGAAAGGAAATTATACATATGAAAATATATATATACTGATATAAACAACTACCCAGACCATTGGTGCCCCCCCCATAAGGTGGTGGCAATACTTCAACAGGAAAACACAGTCACTGAGTTAACGCAACATTGGCATTGATCATTAAAAACATAGTATACAACAAAATGGAGATAATGTTTGTGTATCAAATAAAATTCATGTCTTTCTTCGTGGCATAGGCAACAATATTTATAGATTATTACAGAGCTTGAGAGGTCGACCACTAGAAGGGTCGACACTCTCTAAAAACAATTATTTCATTAAATTTGTTTTAATAGAAGGCATATTTTCTTATTAGCCTCGTGCGCTCCACTTAGCGGTCGCTGCAACTACCTAATTCTAGATGCATTGAGATCCATAGCTGGAGGGCATGAGTGGGCATAAAACCGATGTCCCTGATTCGTCCATCAAATCCCGTTGATGTGCTAATTGCTATCTCCTCTACGCTCCGAGTGCCAGATCGAGTGTCAGATTGAGTCCCATATCAAGTGTTGGATGGAGGTTTGGATGAAGGACTGGACGAGGGACTGGATGGAAGGCCAGATCACAATTTCGACCTGTTGCAAGAAAACAAGAAACTTTAGATCATTATAATCAATCAACTAAAGATGAATTAATCATAAAACCATTACAAAACGATGATTATACATACCTCATGTGATTCCATGGCGAATTGATGCATAAATCTTGATAATACCTTTAAAAATGGATAAATAAGAGCATAGAATGTATAATTGTCACATGCAAAAAGGATTTGGCCATTGGAAAAATAGTCAAAAAACCAAACCAACATTTCTCCCACGCCTAAGTATTTGCATGTCCCTCTGCAAAAAAAATGGATCACTCGACATAACTATACTCGTGATGAGGGGGCGAATTGGCTTTAGAATCTTCTCCCTCATGCCCTGGGGCCTTTGTCTTAGGCATTTTGCGATGTTTCAATTGCATCCAGAGACTATGATTGGTGGTGGTCATCTAATCAACCAATCATTGAAGAGATTTCGTTTTTGCTTGCAGGACAACATTGTCATGATGCAAATGCCTATCCACAGTTTCTCGTTCTGCCAATTGTTGAAGCAAATGGAATTTTCTTGTTGCAATTTTTCAATAGTTGGGGTTTGATCAGATGGATCAAGATTGGAAGGCTTGGGATCCTTGATAGATGTAGAAGGTATATCAACTTTAGAAGATAGTGTAGACATTTGGGAGGAAGGAGTAACAATTTTTTTGTGAGGGAGACTTGGTGTAATAGGTTCAGATTTGACCTCTTTATCGGGCTTAGAATCCTCTGCATATACTTCTCTAAGTCTTTTATGGGGGATCTCATGATCAGAAGACAATTGAATAGGATCTAAAGTACTTGGAGGTTTTATATTGGGCTTTCCACTCATACTTCGGGTGCTTCTTCGAAAGGATTACCCCTTGAATTGATTATCTCTTCTCCTCTTGTAGGAACCGAAGGAAAATCTTGATGGGATGCATCTTGCAGCTTCTCAGGTTTAGAATCGATAGGTGTTGAAGGCAATGAGGAATTATCAACAGGATTTTTAATTTTCTTACCAGATGAGGCTGCAGGGGAATGAATAATTTTCTTGGCCTTTTTATCAGACAGAGAGATAGTTTGAATTGGAGGGTTTGGAGTTTTTGGAGAAGGAGGCTTAGGTGGGGTGACAACCCCTGAATTGACCGATCACTTGCTTGTCTTAACTGTGAGATGGGGATTCAAGAATTGGTAGAGGAAATCGTCCCATGTCTTACTTTGTTTTTTCAATTATGATATAACAAGCAATTTAATGAGACCATGGTGAAATAAACTGTTGTGAGCGTTGGCCAAATTTTTATGGACCTGGGAAGACATTTTCTCAAGGATTTTCAGGAAATAGAAGGGAAAATTCATGGGTTTATTGAATTGAAAATGGGCTAACAGACGAAAATGACAGGCTTTAAAAATAGAGTACCTACCTTCACAAGTGATGAGCCTGGTAATTACGATCAGGGGGTTAATCAATTCATCTTTGATCCATTATTTTGAAAACCTTTTTGGCTCCAGAGACATTTTGGAATTTAGGATTGAACACTCTATTATAGCTTGGATGTGGAAATTGATGGTGTTTGAACCAACGATCCCCAACCCATGGCAATTTCATGGCCGAGGCAATGGATTCCTTAGAGAGAAAGAAGATCAGAGACCCTACACAATCCGGTCTCCCATCAAACCCAAGAGTGAATTGGAGAGAGACGCCATTGTCGTGGCCCTGCAGACTGGCCAAGAATGGTCCCCATCCCGCGTGGAGGAAGATTTCTCTACACGTTGTGAATTCTGGAATGGTCAGTAGCTCGGTGTAGGAGGATGGTTCATATTGCTTGGACATGGTTACAGAGAAAGAGATGAACAGGAGGCCAAAATTGGGTAGAGGGAGAGCGCGACACAACAAACAGAGGATGAGCGAAATGAGAAATCAATGCAGAGTACTTGTTTCTTAATGGAATTGTGATGGAAACAATTGAATTGTGGGAGAATTCATCATACACGATCGCCATGTGTGACCATAATTGCACCGAGTTTGAATTTGAATGGTGTGTACTTTGGTTGAAAACAAAATATTGTAAGAATCAGATCAATGTCCAAGTCTTCGACTTGGACATTTGATCATAAAATACATTTAAAATTTTAATTCGATTACCAACATGGAATTTGAAAAATAAACCATTCAGTTCATCTAACTTACCATTGCAATGGGTGTAATTAATTCAAGCAATCATACCTGCATGTGATCATGATCATTTACAATATATAACTACCTCACTTGATCCTCCATATGGCACTTCATCCGGTCCTCTAGATGGCACTTTATTTGGTCCTCCATATGGCCATCCGGTCCTCCAGATAGTAGTCCATCCAATCCTCCCGTGTAAGTGGAAATTATCCCATCATAAATGGACATTCACCCATAGCACTTAGCTTGGACAATTTCTGGAAGGCATGGTGAACAAGAGCATGGAGCATAGATAGGATGAGTATGAATAGGATTATCCATTGTCGATTGCCTTGTCATCGATCTGTAACAATATATAACAACCTCTTCCTCTTTTCATAGGCTTGTAATACAGATGACAGTGAGCATTTAGCAATTTGTTATTGATCTGTAATTGTCACAAGGAACCAATTAAGTATAAGAAGTCTTCCATTATATAAACATCAAAATTTACAATAGGCTTATAACACATACAATGATGTCAGCAGTATATAATTTAGCATACCAATACAAAAAACTGTTGATATAATAGCCCAGGATATTGTAAAAACAATATGACATAATTTTTGACAGAGATTCTACTTCCTCTTCTCATGGATTGTAATATAAGTGGTAGTGTTTATCATTTGTCAGCTTAGGAAACCCATCCCCCACTCCTGAGTATTGTGACACCTCACAATCAAATATATAGGGAACCAACCAATTCTCCCAATAGCCTAAGATTTATAGTTTTCCAAGTGTAGAGATAAATTTCACACATCAGTCTGACAAGACGGTTAAAATATGGTGCCACCTATAGGACAGAACATCCTACATATAGTTAATAAGAGGTAGGTGAGAGACTCTTAGGATTGTCTTAAAGTTAGTTCCCAATGGAAGAGTGATGGAGTTCATTTACCTTTTCTTAACCATGCATACTTCTTTTCATCTTTGCCTACAAGTAATGTTGTACATCAGGACACGTTTTAAGATTTAGGAATTTTATTTATTGTTTGTCAGATCATCACCCTCACTAGGTAGAATGCCTCATTGCCAACAAGCCTGTTCAGTACTCCGATGGTTTTACCTAGTCATACCATAGGCCAATACTGCTTCCAACAGACCTGTTCTGTATCCCCATGGGTTAGCCTCTTATACCCTTTTACAACAAAGATTGGCTCACCATCTTTTAAGATTTTTGTATAAAGATTGTTTTTTGCAAGAAGATGGGGAGGCAGCTCTGAATTTTTTTATTTAGGACTGGGATGGTATTTAAGTTAGAGGATGACTCTTCTTTATGTATTCCTTATAGATTATCCTAATGTAAGGGATACTTAAGTGGATGTAGCCTATCTAAAGATATGGTATAATCAAGCATTTTTAGTGTGTAGTGGATGGTACCATTGGAAAAGAACATAAAGGTATCTTCATGCTCTAATCACTTACTTATTTTTTAAAGTTATATTGATGTTTCTATGGATAACTGCTAATTAGACCTTCTTGCTACTCTTTAATAAAGATACTTTATTCACCCACTCAGGGTTCTTGGGGAAGTTGTGTATGATTAACCTCTAGGTTTGATAAGACAAGGTGTCACTTCCTTATATCCTCTAGTGGTGGAGGTTATGGTCAACTTCCATTAAAGATTCCTTGAGAGAAAGGAAGATAGAAATCTTGAAAAAAAATTGTTAATTTATAGCAAGCAATTTCTAACCATAACAAAAAGTCATTATCCAATTGATGATTAAGTAGACAATAGAGTTAAAATATAGCAACATATTCTTCTGAAGTAAAATACTTCCCTTTTTATATCCTTGAAGTTGTCCACTTGTGGTGAAATAAATACCTATAGAGATCTCTAAAATTGTTTATCAGTAAAAACACACTTTAAATTATTTACATATGTACAATCAGAATTCAGAAAAAGTTTCAAGAACAGGGGGAGGGAGAAGAAACTTCCCCATCCACCAAGGCCAATGCCTTGTTGGTTGACATGACTTGTAGAAAATATTAATTGGAAATGGGTCTATGGTAAAGTTTAAGTCGATGTCCATTCACTATGAAAGGGACTTGTCCATCATCAATTGTTTTTATCTTAACAACCCGATTATCATACACAATAACTACCTCATAAGGAGCCAACCATCGAGTGATAAGTTTTCCTTTAAAAGTTTTGAATCGAGAATCAAACAACAAATCCAAATCACCAGGTTGAAATTGTTTATTCTTAATAAATTTGGCATGCCACTTTCTCCTCTGGCTTTGAACTAACATTGTTTGTTGGATATCATCTTGTCTAATCTCATCCAATTGGTTCAATTGTAGGGCTCATTGTTTTTGTGCCTCGTCTAGGTCTAATTCCAATTGTCTAGCAATACAAAAATTCCTTACTTGGAATTCAATTGGTAAAAGTACTTGTTTTCCATAAACTAGTTCGTATGAGGTATGCCCAGTGATGTTTCTCCAGGTGGTACGATATGCCCACAAATCCTCTGGAAGTCTATCAACCCAATCTCTATGGTGTAATTGAACAATTTTGATTAATATAGTTTCCAAAACTTAGTTTGTTGACTCTACTTGGCCATTATCTTGTGGGTGATATGGAGAAGACTTACAATGTTTGATCCCATATTTTCCCATTAATTCCTTCATCAGCTTAGAAGTGAATTGTGTGCTCTGGTCTGTAACAATCTCATAAGGAACACTAAAGCGGGTCAATATGTCTTCATAAATGAATTCAAAAATAGATTTTTCGATAGCCCTAAACAAGGATTTTGTCTCTACCCACTTGGTGACATAATCTGTACAAACCAGAATATAATTCTTCTTACGAGACATGGGTGAAATTGGTCCCACAAAATGAAGGGCCCATTTCTTAAAAGGTTCTATCATAACTTGGGCACATAATGGAATTTCATCAGCTGATGTGGGTCTTCCTATCCTCTGACAGTTATCACAACTTCTCACATATTTGGCAGCATCCTTAAAAATGTTAGGCCAATAGTAACCTAAATGTAAAACCTTATATGTTATACGTTTATTGAAGAAATGTCCACCACATGGTCCATCATGACAACTTCGTGGGATTTTTGGTATCTCATCTTCCCAAACACATCTACAAATAATAAGTCTTGGTCTAGTACGAAAAATGACCATGGCCAACCCAGGAGTAGTTAGCACTTTGCGTTATAATTCGACGCTTTTCATGAGGTGACAAATGAGATGGTAAATTTCTAGTAGCCAAATAATTTGCCATGTTTGCAAACCATGTGGTATTTATGGAGAGGGAAAAGAGATTCTCATTTCGAAAACTATCATCAACATGAATACTATCACCCTCACGATTAATGCGTGGGACAAAATCAGCTACTAAGTTCTCTTTTTCAGGTCGGTCAAGGACGTGATATTGAACTCTTGTAATAACAAGAGCCACCTAGTTACTCGACCATTGGTAATGGGTTTATTCATGAGAAATCTAATGACATAGTGTTATGTATGTACAAATACCTCACATCCTGTGATATAATGACGAAATTTATTAATGGCGTGGACAACTGCCAAGAATTCATTTTCGGTAACTGTATAGTTTAATTCGATAGGGGACAAGTTCTTGCTCACAAAGTAAATGGCATAGGACTATTGGTATTATTTTTTTCCTAATACTCCTCCTATTGCAGTATCAGAGGCATCAGTGGATATGTGAAACGGAAGGGCCCAATTGGGTCCCCTAGGAACTGGTGCCACAGATATTTTAGCTTTTAGAGTTTCAAAGGAAGTTTGACATTGGACAACCCAAAGAAAATCAACATCTTTTGTAAGCAATCTAAACGTTGGTGCAACAATCTTTGTAAAATTCTCAATAAATCGTCGATAGTATCCGACATGTTTAAGAAAGATTCTTACCTCTTTTTGAGTCTTTGGAGGTGGAAGTTTTACGATTACCTCAATCTTAGCATGATCCACTTTAATCCATTCAAATGAAACATGATGCCCTAAGACTAGTCCTTCAATCAACAACATTTTATACTTTTCATGACTTAAGGATAGATTCATTTCTTGACATCTGATAAGGACTTTCTTTATATTATCTAGGGCTTCCTAATAAGTATTACCATATATTGTAAAATCATCCATATAGATTTCCACACAATCATGAATGAGGTCAGGAAATATCCCTAATACTTCTCGCTGAAATGTGGTAGGAGCATTACACAAACCAAATGGTAAGACCCTATAGGCATAGGTGCCCCAAGGACAAGTGAAAATAGTCTTTTCCTGATCCTCAAGTGCTATGAGAATTTGGTTGTATCTGCTATATCCATCAAGGAAGGAAAAGTATCGCTTCCCTGACAAGGTATCCAAGGCTTGGCCAATGAAGGGAAGAGGAAAATAAGCCTTAAGAGTGGCCTTATTAAGTTCCCGGAAGTTGACACAAATTCTCCATTTTGCGGTTACTTTATTTGGAACCACTACAAGTGGGTATACCCATTTACTATCAAGGATTGGATAAATAAAACCAACATTCAATAGCTTTTGTATTTATTCCTTGATCAAAATCTGGAGCAGGGGTTAAATTTTAGCCCAAAATTCAAAGTTCTCGGAATTGCCTCAAAACGAATGGGTGCGTAGCCCTCGTCGTCACGAACCCAATGGAACTCGTTTGGGTTCAAACAGACATCGGGAGTGAGAGATATCTCGATCTGTTCGAATCGCCAAACATGTAAAAAAAATTGTGTTGACTGTGCAGTCCATACAGGCTGACGTGGCAGAGGTCGTACACTGACGTGGCAGAGGTGACGTGACACATGCTGACGTGGCAGTTTTGGATTGGCTGATAGTTGGACGAATCATGTTGTGACACGTGGCATGGTTTTGAAAAATTATGAGGTGCCACGTGGCCCAGTCATGGGCTACCACGTGGCACCATGGCATTGGTTGTTTGTTCAAAATTTTATGGAGTCTGTGGGGATCAAACCCCAGACCTCCCCCTTTGGCAATGCTTTAACAAAGTCCGACCAACCAACGCGCCACACTGTGGTTCTTAACAATCATATGTTAAAGTATATATTTAAATTTGATTATGG
>JASDQU010683115.1:26377-42343 GCA_032191745.1 Picea mariana
TGTATCAACATTCATGAAAAATACTCCCATGGAATAATAATTCAAATATTTTCGAGATATTAATTGGACGAGAAAATAGTATTTATATTAAGATGTAATCAACATAAGTGAATGAGTTACAAACTTCTATGTCGTCACATTTCAGAACCGAGAAACTAAGTTCCTTCCAATCGGGCCTCCACCACTTCAATCCTCCACCAAAGGACAGCTCATATAAGAGAGATAATGAAGTTATCAATGAATAAGGAAAGATCATGGGGGTTGAACAATGTGTTCAGACTTAAAGGACAAAGGGATGCAGACTCAATGTGAAGTGAATAATTTCTCCAGAGTAACTTTGCTCTCAAATTTGAATTCTTTCTCCTCTTTTCCATAACTCGGATTTGGCCCATTTATAGCCTTCAAGTGGAATTGAAGGGCCGAGTTAGAATGTTTCTAGTATGTGGAAGGTCAAGGATCATAGATTGCGTGACATGACATGGAAACCCGACACCATTTTTTAATTTTGGGCACATTTCCCAATGTATGGGAGTTGTAGTGGTGAAACCTGAGTATACGCATGATGTAATATAGGCAGGGCACGTATATGTGGAAAAATTATGTTTTTAGCTATGGTATTTGAAAAAAAGGGATTTCAAGTCTGCACAGGGAAATGGAAAAAGGCCCTCTGTGCAATATTGCATGGGGTGATGAAAATATTTCTATAATAGATACCCCCTAATGTGTGAGGTGAGAGGAGTATCTGTGATGGCCTAAATACACTATAAAACCCAGAAGTGGAGTAATGGGGACCCAACTAGAAGAATTAGTTTCTCATTAGAATCTGTACTAACTTTGTATACATGACTGCCAATTTGAATTACACTGCAGATCCATGTGAAAATATACCAAAAAACTATCCATGGCCATGAATAGGCAAATACAAATGTGGTAACATGCAAAAGGTTGTCATAGTCATAAACAAGGCCTAGTGAAACTAGTCTCAAAATCAATCTGAAGATATCTGTACACAATGGAGTACAATATGATCTTCCATGATCACTAAAGTCACACAGGTACTGGTCCCATGAAAAGGTATCAACATCTCAGGAAAGATGTGACTATGAACTAATGTCTTCAAGTCTTCTACACAATACGCCAAAGGTGCAAGTCTACATCATGTGAATAAAGGAGTTGAGGTCGAACACAGTGAGACTTTGTTTGATTACTGATGATTTAGGTATATCGTTAACAAACGTGAGATAACCTACCAATGATTAAAGTAGGTATCAAAGCATCGAGTACATTCTTACAAGTGTTAATAAAGGAGTTGGGGTTGAACACTTGAATAATCCATCGATCAAGAGACATTGATGTATTCCCAACTGTCGATGGTGAGAGAACCTATCACTAATGACTGGAATCCTCTAGGGACTCATAAGACTCTAGATCTCATCTCCAGAATAGATGAGATGAAGTCTATGGAATGAGACTCGCTAAAAGGAGAGAATTAAGACATATCTCATCATTCAACATGAGGTACAAAGCAGGAGCTTAATGATTTGGAGGAAATTGGATGAAGAAAATGTTCATGAACCAAGGACCCTGTGTGTCTTTCATGTGTGCCAGGTGCAAGTGGTACACGAAAAATACCCTCTGAATAGCAGCCAATGAGGAAAATTGTTGAAAAAGGAGAGAAAACCACCAATAAGGCTAATGGAATCCAAGACATTGCATGAATCCCAATGTGTGAATAGATGTCTTGCTATCGAACAGAAGGGAAACCACCTAGTCAATGAGCAATGATGAAATGTCGATTGTTGGGTTCAAGGTTACCTACCAATGAGGAAAGTAGGGCCATGGTGCGCAAAAGGACTACAACTTCATGTGATTCTGAGACAAATTGAGGGTATGGCCGACATGAAAATTCAAGAGTTCTAAGGAATGGCTAACACATGTTGATAAATATCCTTTGAACAAGAGCATGAGACATATGGAAGACTTAGGAATCATATACTCAATGGTAAAACCATGAGATGTCAGAGGCATCAATCAAACTCTTCATATGGACTAGAAGAGTATCTAGTCAGAGGAGTAAACTCTATGTAACGAGCTCAACTTCCTAAGGCCATTCTAAACCCAAAATTATGATGACAAGTGGACTCAAAAGGTTTGTGCTCTATTCAAAGGTGATGTTGCCAATATAAGATAATAATCCCTTCTCGCCCGTATTTGTTTTTTTTCATAGTCAAATGAATGCTATGATACAGAGGAGGGAACGAGTGTCACAAGTAAGCAAAACTAGTTCCAGTAGTGGAACATACCTATGCTCAATGCAAGGAGGTGCATGCGGTAGATGGACACTCAGGGGAATGTTCCCTCCTAGGTATAGGGTGTCAATTTGCGAAGGTTATAAACAAGGCTCTACTTGGTTGAGGATGAAAAACTATTAAGGAAAATGGTTTATAACACAAAGTGAGAACCGACAATAGGCTCAATACTGCAAGCAAGGGAATGATATGCAATCACAACTTAACGTAAAAAAATGTCCTTTTTAATAATCTTAGTCTACTTGGTTTGAAAAAGGGATAAACTTGTACCAAATAGACGTCCTTTCAAATCCAATTTATGAGTGTGAAAGAGGCAAGTTCACTCGACAATCTTTTCTCTTTTTGAAAACGAGTCGGAAAAGAGCTTAAATCAAGACTCATGACCTTTCAAGTCCAATTAACAAGTGTGAAAGGGACAAATTCACTCAAAAATATTTTCATTTTTTAGATGAGTCAGAAAATAGCTTAAAACAGACTCATTGAGAGGTTTCTAGGTGGCATGTCGTGGGGGAGGCCAATGCTCTCGTGCTAGAATTCTGTGAAAGGTCAACATCTTATGAATAGCCAACATAAGCTTGGGAAAACCCAAAGCTCTCCAAGTCGAGGAGGATAAAGTGCTAGCGGAGGTTACCTTCTCCGTGCTATATCAGATAATGTCTCTTACTTGAAAGGACATAGCAGGAGACATTGGATACCACACAAGACCATCCCAATCAAAGGGAACTTCTCTAGGACTTGAAGAGAGAGTGCTCATGGAGAGTAAAATTCTCTCTTGTTCAGAAGGTGCAGTACTATAAATGATAATGACATGGTTGAAGGATGCATCACCCTCCTAAAGGAGAGTTGGATTGACCAGAGATTGCATCAGTACAACCACTTCTTCAACTGTGGGTTGAATAGGATGCATGGAAAAAAGGATAGGAGATGCATAACCCTAAAAAATGGGATTCTGGTCAAGTGATTATTGCATCAGAATGACTTTCATGTCAATCAAAAGAGAAACAAAGTGAGGGGAAACCATATATGCCTAGGAAACCCAAGGGACCCCAGGTGAGAATGATGCTTCCGGTATCCTGACAGTAGAAGGACACAAACAAGTAAGGTGATATCCTTTACAAGTCCTGTAAAGGAATCTAGGCTTACGTCTGATACATCTAGGCTTATTGATCGTATGAATTCCCCCAACTTCATTTACAATGGTTGGTGACATGCTCTCATCATGTATTGTAGAGGCTAGAGGTTCATCTCCCACATGATGTACAAAGGTTGGAGATGTGATATCGATATGAATCATGGCAGCTAGAAAGATGACCTCATCATGACTAGCAAAGACTGGTTGCAGATCTTCAACATGACTTGCAGAGGTCGTTGACCAATCTCCAACATCACTAGAAGTGGTTGGTGATGGGGCTCTAGTATGTCTGGAAATGACTGGACTAGCGACAACATTGAGTTGTGGCATTTGAGACCAATTTCTAGGGAAAGACCAGTTTTGAGATATTGTAGACCAGGAAAGGTCCTGGTTTACACCCTGTCCCTGTCCAGGAAAATAGTATCCTCTGCCTAATTGATTCAGAGAGGTTTGTATGGGAATCATCATTGAAGCAGATGTATGCGAAGAGAAAAAAGTATGATAAGGATTATTCAAGTGAGGATATATGTTGCCCCCATGTGAAGGGGTTATGTGAAGAGGGTAGCTCGAACCGTAAAATTGATTCCCTCCATATGAAATACCGGAGGATATATGTGGACCCACCATAGGAAAATTTTTCATAGGAACTTCCATGGAAGACGAAGGATACATGGATGGGGCATAATAAGTAGAGTAACCACTCATTTGAGTACTAGCTCCTGAAAAAACATGGCTAGGAATGGATCCATAAGAGGGGAGGTTCCAATCTCCCACAATGAGAGTTGGCTGAGGGGCATGACTCCTATCAAATGAATATGTAGACGGCAGGGCCATGGTGCCCCAAGATCCAAAACTAGGATTCATATAAGTGGGCCAGGGAGAGGATGGAAAGGGTGAAGGAATGCTTGACATATCAGTAGGAAAATGATTAGAGACCCAAGGCATCGACTGAGTATCATAATTATGCATACCATTATGAAAATCAAATGGATTCATCCCCATGAAATGGGTGAACATCGTGGAGAGGTAGCGGTAAAGGAGGGAGTCATAGGAACTCCACTATTCATGATAATGACAACTCAAGGCATGATATAAAATCTCAAAGACCTGCTAATAATCAAAGAGCACACCAAAAATAATAAAATGACCAATATGCACACAAACAGGATAAAGTGGTTGAAAGGGACCTTCCTCTCTAAAGTAGGTATGCCTCACCCAAGAGGGGCCTGAGACTCCACTGCTAAATATTGGAGTAAACATAACCAGTTATAAGGGCCCTTATGGGCTTCAAAACCAGTTGGTTAGATCCCCTCGGAGAGGTAATTATCCATAAAGGCTGTGTGGTGTCTGACCCTTATCTGACCCAGGGTACCTGTAGAATAACCCCTGCAAGTAACCTATTTAGAACCTAAGTCAAGCAACTAATCAGCCACAGTTTAACCGATGTACATGCAAACAATCGTAAGTTAGGTCCATCGTATGGGTAGGGTAAAGGCTGAAACCTTGAAAGCACTGCCTCTCATGGAGGTAAAGGCACTAGCAAGATCCCCATATAATAATAGATCCCTAGAAATATCTCTGATGCTAAGAAGGTATCGGGGGGATATCTCTTCAACCGACCTCACGCGACCTCATGCTTAACTCTGATGTAAGCAGATCCTCTTGATATTACTGATTATATAATGGATTTCTCCACTCCCTTAGTCAAACACATATGTTGATTTAATATCCTTGGAGAAGTTTACTCACAAAATCCTATTCCAAGGCTCTAAATCCTAAGCTAGTTTGCGCACCCTAGAAAATAAAATCATTACTAATCAATTTTAACTTATAGTGCTAATTTTAGTGGTCGTGCTTACTCAAGAGGTGTGGTCATGAAACTAGTGATGTTATGACTCAACAAGTAAAATAAATGAATATGAATACAATGCAAAGTCCTAACTTCAATTTCCAATGAATGATATGCTTCAAAAAAATGCAATTTTCAATTTAATTATGCAATTCTAAATAAAATGAAATCTTTCTCTATATGCACTAAGATAAATGACAAAGACTCAAAAGATCAAAACGCCAATCAATGCAAAATTCCTAATATTTTTGTATTTTCAATATAAAAAAAAAGAAAATGCAAGGACAAAACAACAACTTGATATAAAATACTCCACTGTGTATAGATAGAGACAATCCAAGTAGGATATCAAGGAGAAAAACACCCAGTCCAAGGTGCAAGGAAAATCAAAATGAAAATATGATGAGAAAGGCACCGCCCAAAAATTCAACCAAAGACAAGTTTCCTGTCATTCCACAAACACTTAACAGTCACCACAAAGGCCCATGAAGACTCATCAATCATCAAAACCTACCCCACAACCACCAAACCCAACAATCAAGCAACAAAGGTTGGTGTACATGACTGTTCAAGGGAAAAGGATGTATGTACGTAGCTTGTAGAAGTACAACATGCATATGTATGCGTCTGTCAAGCAAAACCCCACGTATATGTGTCAAAGCACAACTAGGATAAGGAGAAGGCTAAAAAACTCAGACCTAGAGTGAACAGAGGCTGTCAAGCAATCATACGACAAAAAACTCAATATGAACAAGAGAAATCTAAGGAGAAAAATACTCCAAACCATGAAAAAGAAGATTCATCTCACCAGTATGGTCGCCAATTTTGTTATGAGGAAAATCTCTCTATGGCTAGGGGTAAACCACAACAGACAGAAATGAATGCAGAAATAAACTCTAATATCAAGTATTCTATATAAAAAAATATGCTAACAAGACAATATAAGAGGCCTACCTCATCCAGACATTCGACGAAGTCCACTATTGAGCACTCGACCCAAAACAATATATCTGCAACTAGTCCTCAACAACCAAGCAACACAAGCATATGGGGATAATATATAATGTTAGCACATTCAATAGAATAATCCATCAACATTCATGAAAAATATACCCATGGAATAATAATTCAAATATTTGCGAGATATTAATTGGACGAGAAAAGAGTATTTCTATTAAGATGTAATCAACATAAGTGAATGAGTTACAAAATTCCGCGTCGGCACGATTTGGAACTGAAAAACTATGTTCCTTCCAGTTGGGCCTCCACCACTACAATCCCCCACCAAAGGCAAGCTCATATAAGAGAAACAATGAAGTTCTCAATGAATAAGGGAAGAGCTTGGGGGATGAACAATGTGTTTATACTTAAAGGACAAAGGGATGTAGACTCAATGTGAAGTGAATAATTTCTCCAAAGTAACTTTGCTCTCAAAGTTTAATTCTTTATCCTCTTTTCCATAGCTTGGATTTGGCCCATTTATAGCCTTCAAGTGGAACTGAAGGGCCGAGTCAGAATGTCTCTAGTATGTGGAAGGTCAAGGATCACAGATCTCATGACGTGACATGGAAAACTGACACCTTTTTTTTTAATTTTGGTCACATTTCTCGATGTACATAGGTTGTAGTGGTGAAACCTCCATATACACATGCTGTAATATAGGCAGGGCGCGTATATGTGGAAAAATTATGTTTTTAGCTCTAATATTTGCAAAAAAGGGATTTCAAGTCTGCATAGGGAAATGGAAAAAGGCCCTTTGTGCAAGATTACATGGGGTGAGACAAATCTTTCTATAACACCTTTTATAGCAGAGACTGGTCCACCATCTTTTAAGATTTTTGTATAAAGATTGTTTTTTGCAAGAAGATGGGGAGGCAGCTCTAATTTTTTTTTATTTAGGACTGGGATTGTATTTAAGTTAGAGGATGACTCTTCTTTATGTATTTCTTATAGATTTTACTGATGTAAGGGATACTTAAGTGGACGTAGCCTATCTAAATATATGGTATAATCACACATTTTTAGTGTGTAGTGGATGGTACCATTGGAAAAGAACATAAAGGTATCTTCAGGCCCTAGTCAATTTCTTCTTTTTTTCTTAAAGTTATATTGATGTTTCCATGGATAACCGCTAATCAGACCTTCTTGCTACTCTTTCATAAAGATACTTTACTCACCCACCCAGGGTTCTTGGGGAAATTGTACAAGAAACCTCCAGGTTTTATAAGACAAGGTGTCACTTCCTTATATCCTCTAGTGGTGGAGGTTATGAGCAACTGCTATTAAAGATGCCTTGAGAGAAAGGAACACAGAAATGTTGTAAAAATGGACAATTTAAAGCAAATAGTTTCTAATAGTAATAAAAATTCATCATCCAATTGATGCTTAAGTAGACAACATAGTTCAAATATAGCAACATATTCTTCTGAAGTAAAATACTTCCCTTTCTGTCTCCTTGGAGTTGTCCACTTTCTATTAGATGAATACCCGCAAAAAGTTTGTAAAATTGTTTATCAAAAATCACAGTCTAAAATATCAAAAACTGATGAGATCAATGAGATCAAGTCACAGGAACGTGTATCTCATAATTCTTTTATTAAAAATAAAATGTAAAATGAGGCTGCATTAGAATTTAAGCTAAACTAACAACACAGTTTTTATTTACTATCCTACTCTACCTAAAAATAAAGGAAAACATTTATTCAAGTGTAAGAACTTTTCCAATGTAACCATGTGTGAAGCAAGATAAGAAACATACCCATATCCACATATGAAAAATTAACCGCAATGATTACCTGGATTTGAAGAACCAACCAACCTAATTGTTTTGGCATTAGAAGGTGTTGAAGAAGAGAATAGTATTGTGGCATGAAGACCTCTTGAAACCAATTTTCAATGTGATTTTGATGTTCATCAACAACGATTTCTATGCTCTCCTTCATCATGCTATGCTGATCCTCTTCTTCTGGATGATTGATTTCTGAAGTACATAAAGGATCTCCTGAGACGGATGTTGAGAACTCCTCAATACCAGGTCTTAGTGATTTCTCTCCACCAGTTGTAGTCCATAAGTTTTCATCTCCCTTCATAGTTTGGCAAGGAAAATCGTTTTGTAGCTCATAGGACCTTGATTCTTATAATATTCCAGAGAGATAGATACACTTTTGGCTGCTGCCAACAAAGTTCTTCTTGAAAAGAAGAAATCCCAGCTACTGCTAGGATTTGAGAAAGTTTCCTCAAGCTAATGGTTTCTTCTGAGTTCATTCTGCTGGTTGATGGATCCTGCCTCACACAAGGATTAGTGTCTAGGGTTCTTAAAACACCCAAACGTTTTTTTATTATTATAGATTTTTTAATATTTTAATCACAACTACCTAAAAAATGAAACACATATTTAAAGCATATTTGTGCAAACCAAACACACCACGCTTGCAATAAATCACACTTGAAGGAAATAAATCAAAGCATAAAATAAAATACGATTGCAGGGACAAAATCAAACTCATATGTGTATGAAAATAAACACACTGGAAGGAAAAATAAACACACTTTGCGAAAGGGAAGCACACTTGCATGAAATAAATAAAACTTGCATAAAGTAAAGCACTCTTGCAGTAAAATAAGCACACTGGTAGGAAAAATAAATTGCGGGAAAGTAAACACATTGTGTAGGAAAGAAAGCACATTTGTGGGAAAATAAACACGCTTACAAGAAACTAAATTTCAAGAAAGTAAACACACTGAGAAAAGTAAACAAACTAAGAAAAGTAAGTAGACTTGCAGAAAAAATACAAACTCTTGTGGAAAGGGAGAAACAAGGCTTTAGAGGAACCCATTAAAATGGATGCGCAAGTTACTACCTCTCGTCTTAAAGTTTCTCCTTCCCCTTGTTGTTTAATTAAAAGAAACCTACCTACTTAATTTCTAATCCCTTTAGCACCTCCCTGACAATGACACCAAAAATGTCGAGTGGAATATATGCTATCTATTTTGACATTAAATTGTCAACCCGAGGCTCATAAGCTTCAAGGTGCCAACATTGTATGTCCGTCTATAGAGCTCTAATCTAGCCTAGCCTAGCCTAATCTAATCTAATGCCAATAAACTCAAAAAATGAAGACCTTACTTTAAATTTATAGAGTAATCTACAACTAGGAATGATAAATTCATTATTTTAGGTGAACAAATAAAAGAAAACTATCTTTAAAAACAACCTATGTTCATGCGCAGTGAACTCATAAAGAAAACTATCGTTAAAAAGAAATTCTTTATAGTAAACTCTTTTCTTAAAGAAAAACTTACAATTATTCCTATCCTGTAAAGAATAAACACTAATTCAAGCAAATGCACAAACCTGTAACTAGCACTAATTAGAAATTCTAATTCAAATTCATAACTAAAATAACATTGAAAATATTCCGTATAGAAATCTACAAACTCAAAACTAATTCAAGAAAATATACAAAATCCCAACTAATAATAATTAGAAATTAGAAATCGTGATTCAAATTCATAACTGAGATAACATTGAAAATCAAAACTTGAAATTACAGCTAGGGTATCATGGAAAATCATAACTCAAAATCCACTTATATCTTATCACGCTGATGCTAAAAACATTGTTAACAAGTTATGCATACCTTCAAAGAGTATTTAAAATTACAATTTAATATATGAGCTATGTCCAAATAGATACTCTGCAGAGTGATTTACATCTTTACAAAACAAAGAGAAAAAGACATGACAACATAAATAAACAACTCCCAAGCAAGTAAATTACAGCCTGCAATCAAAATGTTAGAAATAAAAATATAAACAAATAAACATGGACGTCCACACATGCTTTGTGATACCAACACAATTTAGAAAATGAGCTGAAAATAATAGAAGATATACAGGGATCTACAATTAAACAATTAGACAAGCGATTTGCAATTAAAATATTCACACAACACACAATTTGAAATTCAGAAACATACAGAGTAAATAAGAAATTTGAAATCTAAGAAGTATGAAAGGAAATTACGTAAATGAAAATATATACTGGTATAAAAAATCACCCAGACCATTGGTGGCCCCCCATGAAGTCATGGAAAATATTCAACTGGAAATCGCAATCAGAAAGAAAACGCAACACTGTCCTTAATTATAAAAACAGAGTATAGAACATAATTTTTTGATAATTTCTGTATAAAAATAAGAAGAATTCGTCGTGGCCTCTTCATGTAGGAAGTGGTATTTATAGGTGATTATAGAGCTTGAGAGGTCTACCACTGGAAGGGTCGACCTTCTCTAAAAACAATGAAATCATTGAATGCGTTCTAATATCAAAATCTTCTAACAATCTTGTGTGCCACTCAACGGTCGCTGCAACTGCCCAATCCGAGGTGTGTTGAGATCTATAGCTGGAGGGAACGAGGGGGAATAAAACCCACACCTCCAATTCATTCGTCAAAGGCTGACAATATACCAACCACCAGCTTCAACGCACTCTGAGTGCCGGATCACGTGTCGGATGGAGTGCCAGATCACGTGTCTGATCAAGTGCTGAATGAAGTGCCGGATGAGGTACCAGATGGAGGATCAGATCATAATTTATCTCTGTTACAAACAAACCATACGTTAGATATTCATAAACATTTAATTGATCTGAATTGATCACAAAATCATTGCAAAACTGATAATTATACATACCTGGTGTGAATTCATTGTGAATTCATATATAAAGCTTTGAGAAAACCTTCAAAATGGCTAAATTAGAGCATAACATATGTAATATTGCATGCAAAAAGGATTTTTCCATCGAAAAAAATAGTCAAAATACAAACCCAACACACATTCAACGGGATTTGTGAGTAGTTATATGAACAATCCATGTAAAGAACATTGGGAGGCAGTAAAGTGGATTCTCGTGTATTTGAGAGGTACTAATACTCATGCGTTATGTTTTGGAGGTTCAAACACTATTCTACAAGGATACGTTGATTCATGTATGTCAGGTGATAAAGATAACAAGAGGATCACCACAGGGTATGCTTTTAATGTAGGTGGAACAACAGTAAGTGGGATTTCAAAACTGCAAAAGGTTGTTGCACTTTCAACAATTAAAGTAGAGTATGTTGATGCTACATCGGCTAGTAAAGACATGATTTGGTTACAAAATTTTATGGAGGAATCGGGAAAGTAGGAGAATATAAGGTTGTACTGTGACAACGAGAGTGCCATTCATCTTGCAAAGAACTCAACCTTCTATTCTAAGACTAAGCACATACAACTCAGGTACCATTTCATATGATTCATCTTGGAAGATGGACATTTGAAGTTGGAAAAGATACATACTAGCCAAAATCTTGCAGACATGTTAATAAAGGTAGTAACCAGGGAGAAACTAAGTTCCTACTTAGTTTCAGTTGGTCTTCAAGCATGAAGTTGAACATGAGAAATTTTCCAGGTCCAAGGCAGATCATAGTCCAACAGGTACAACAACAGTGGAGTTTTTGTGAGAAGTCTCCAAGTGGGAGAGTGTTGGTTGTGGAGCCTGATTATGTTCCTAATTCATATGTAGGTCAAAGAAACTACAAAATAGATAATTCATCTCCCCCCAACCATGAGGGGGCCGAAATTTTTATTTTTTTTCAATTCAAATATTAATTTCATAGTCAATCTGGATCATTCATTATAAGGTTGCATATCTAATGATTGAAGTTATGTTAGAGATTTTCTTCCCTAGAAGGAAACCTTGTTTTATGAGGGAATTGTATCACATATGCRTATTATTGAGAATATTGTATTATGAGAGAGGAGACTATGAGATAAAGAAGATGAGGTTACAATGGGTGTGCTGTAGGTTGTATCCATTCATTTTGTTGGATAATAAAAGGGAAGGACCTGAGAATTTCTTTGGTGGACATAGCCCACACTGGGTGAACCACGTATATCTGTGTATCTATTTTTTTATTGTGTATCTTATGTGTTTTATTTTTTCTTTTGTTTTATTTTATGGCTCGGCGATCCTATTTTTCTAACACCAGATGGTGGAGATCCACAAACAAACCCTTGGGTTGGTGATATTTTAGGGCTAGGGGCTCCATAGAGGTTGGAGCATGTATGGGAATGGACCATTTTTGTATGATGTATAGGAGTATGTGAACTTCTGTTTTGTATACACTGAGGGTATGTTTTGGGAATGGGCCTAGCCATGGGGCTAAGGAAGGTTATATATATTTTTTGTATCAGAAACATGTACGACATATTTTGATCTATAAATGAGTAGACCTTTTGATGACGCATCTAATGTTTTGGTAAATATGTGTAATGTTTATGCTTTCTTCCTTGATTTATTGATGATGAATGATGTTGAAATGTATGTTAATGTGATAATTTCCAATCTAGGACTTGATTATCCATATGATATACAAATTGGTTTAGGCTTCTACGAATATGAGTAAATGTGATTGACTCAAAATTGCGTGATGTAAATTTAAATTGAAGGTACTTGCGGTATAAGTATGGATCACATATGYGATACACATTGTTCAACTGTAGGACGATGAGATGGGAATCTAAGAGKATGCTTAAGTGACGAATAGGGAGGTGAMTRRCCTCTTAGAGGAGGAAAATGACAATGGCATACTCGAATTGGTTGTTGGTGGCAGGCCCGAGGCATATACCACTAGAGTGAAGTAGTACATGATCTGGGGTGTATATGGCCCAAGTTTTTGAAGMRATACTCTKATTCCAAYGAYTGGAACCATCAACATACCTGAAGTGGTAAGTGAATGGAGGATTCATCTATCAAAACAAGGAAAAAGGATTAGTCYCRGGGCGTGGTAGGGCGAGGTGGTTATAAGAGAATAAAAACACTAGGAAAATGCAAGARGAACCTAAGGTAGAGTGGCTAYGCTTAAGGGTATAATTTCTTCAGGTATAACCCATTGACAGGGTCCTTGAGTGTGGATCCTTGAGGACAAGCCAGAATGTAGGCACCTTTGGTGAGGCAATGACAAATGATATAGGGACCTTGCCAAAGAGATTCAAATTTTCCATGGCCTAGGGTGTCATGGGAGATATCATAGGTGAGTACTAGGTCTCCTTTGGTAAAGGATCGA
Source organism: Picea mariana (assembly GCA_032191745.1). Taxonomy (NCBI): domain Eukaryota; kingdom Viridiplantae; phylum Streptophyta; class Pinopsida; order Pinales; family Pinaceae; genus Picea; species Picea mariana. The sequence continues at coordinate 39,776 of JASDQU010683115.1, forward strand.
AGGGATACTTAATGATAAAAGACAACCTTGGACTGTTTCTTGGAGGCTTTTTTGTTTTATAGAGAGGATCGAAGATCCTCGTTGAGAGATTCAAGAATGAGAAATCATTGGTCGATGGGGGTTGTATATGGGAGGATCTTGATTGTGGTGCGTAGAGTAGGTATTTCGCATTCTATAGGGAGGAAAAATTCCACCCCATGAACGATATGGAAAGGCATGAAACCAGTGGCAGTTTTGACTACTATGTGATAGTCCCAAAAGGCCGAGAAAAAGATGTGATGCCGTTTGGTATTATGCTTATCTCCCTTTCGTTGTAGCATTGTTTTGAGGACTTTATTGATTGCTTCAAATTTCCCATTGGATTGTAGGTAGTAGGGGATACAAACTCATGAGTAAATCCTAGGTTTTTGGATAGTTCAAAGAAAACTTCATTCTCAAAATGTTTTCCATGGTCAGAGACTAGTTGGAGGGGAACTCTTAAGCGCGAAATGACGTGATTGAAGAAAAAATGAGCAGTAGTGTCTGGTGTATTGTTGAAGGTGGGAATGTATTATTCCCATTTGGTAAAGTAGTCGAAAACGACTACAATATACTTGTGCACATTTCTTGATGGTGGGTTTCAAGTCATGAAATCAATGCCCCACTAACAGAAGGGGTCGACGGTGATAACTGGATGGAGAAGGGAAAGTGGTTCTCAGGATTTATGTGCATATAACTAAAACTTGTCGTAGTGCTTGACTGCATGGATGAAGTCATGGAATAGGGTGGGCCAAAATTACCTAGATCGAACTATTTTCTATGTAGTGGACATGCCAGAAAGGTGAACTCCACATGCTCCATTGTGGCAATCATTGAGTACTATGTATACTTCCTCAATGGCGAGGAATCATTGGAGAATGGTGTCGATTATATACAATATATCACTTCTCCTATGAGGAGGTAGCATGAGTATCGGTGACATATTCGACGATGGTCATCTTGGGAGAGGTGAGGGACACATTTTTTCATTCAGAGATAGACAAGAATATCCCCGTACCATGGGTCATCGGATGAAATGAAGAATAAATGTTCATCTAAGAAGTTTTCATTGACAGAGGGGGTCAGATGAGTTGGATGGTAATTCAACCATGAGTTTTTCTAAGATGACAATTTTTTTTCTCTTGGGAGTAGTGAACTCTAGATCGTATTCTTGGAGGATGATGACCCAGCAAGCAAATTTTCCATTGATCTAGCAGTGACTAAGAAGATAATGCATAGGGTTGGAATTGCCCACTATTGTGGTATTGTGAAGAATGATGTAGTGGCACAACTTCTATACTGCAAGGATGCCAGTAAGGGAAAGATTCTCCTCATGATTGTATTTGAGAGGGGGTCGTGAGAGTTTTTTGCTAATATAGTAGATGATGTGTTTGCACTGATCATTGCCTACTTGGACAACCACTCCTCCAATTGAAACTGCGAAGGCAAACAAGTACAAGATATAATCCTTTTCATAGTCTCAGGGACTAATTAAGGGTGCTTCTTTAATAGAATCAAGCACAACTTGAGCATGCTAGTCCTAGTGAAATGGGATGTCATTCCATAGTAAGCGTAATAAGGAGTGGGTGCGAATAGCATAATCGGGAAAAAAACGCTGTAAAAAATTGGCTATACCTTGGAGGCTCTACAATTGGCGTAGGTCATTGGGAGGAGGGATCTTATTGATGGCCTAGACCTTAAGGGGGTAGACAATGATACCTTGTTGGGAAATGATGAATCCCAATAGGAGGCTCGCTGTGACACAAAAGACACACTTTAGTGGGTTGAGATGAATATTTTATCGTCGACAACGTTCAAATATGATCTATAAATCTTCTATGTGTTGGGAGCGTTGTTTAGAACAAGAAGTGAGGTCATCCAAGTATGTGAGAATAATGTGAGCTAGATCATGGAAGGAATATGTCATGGTGCATTGGAAGGTAGCTCCATCATTTTTGAGTCCTAAGGGCATCACTAGATATGAAAATGTGCCCCATGGGGTTGTAAATGCAGTTTTGTACTGATCCGTATGGTGAATTTGAATCTGGTTGTAGCCGAAAAATCCATCCATAACTGACAGGACTTTGTGGCCAGTATAAGCATCAATGAATGGTGTAGGAAAGTTTTCTTTGGGACAATCTTTATTGAGGTCACGAAAATTGGTGCACACCCTAATCATACCCTCTTTTTTGTTGATAGGAACTGGGTTTGAAACCCATGATGTGTAGGCTATCAGGTAGATAACTCCATCCATACACAATTTATTGATTTTTTCTTTGATGGCCATGGCTTTGGAAGGGTGAAGTGGTCATTTATTTTGGTGCACAGGGGCAATATTGGGCCATGTGTCAATGCAATGTTCTATAATGGTCGGGTCTAATCTAGGCATATTGGTGTAAGACGAGGTGAAAACGTCCCAGAATTCCTGGAAGATGGATTATACACTATGATTTATTCAAGAGAGCATGCAACATTGAGGGTGAATTCTTCCACGACATTGGGTTTGATGGAGATGTCAATTTTAATTGTGGGAGAAATATTTTCCATATT
>JASDQU010683116.1:34932-45837 GCA_032191745.1 Picea mariana
TAGATAAAAAATTGAAAAGTTTCATACTCTTCAATTTTAAAAAATTGGTTGCACGGTGCATATCCATTACTTAAATGCACTAGTGCATATAGGGAACGTATACACACCACCTTAACTAATTTAAAAAAAATCGTTTTACGATGCGTTAGGACTTTAATTTGTTTTATATTTTAAGCAATGCGTAGGATAACCATAAGGCACCGGTGTGTGGGTTTACCTTAACGCGTCTTTGTGGTAAGGTTATAAAATGCACCACATAACATAATATATAAAAAATTATACAGTGTTCTAGTTTACATTGGTGCACCATGCTCGGTGCTCACAAGTTATGGATGTACCGCAGACAATGTTGATTGTTTTTCGGGCGCATCAGTTATGAAATTTACTTATTTTTTGAAGGAAGTTATTTTTCCATATTTATAAATAAATTTCTCATTTAGTATATTTTTTTTATGTTTTATGTATGTGTGAGGCTAATGTATTTCATATGTTAATCATGTAGAGACGTGAGCAGAGAGAGAAGCAGGAGTAGAAGGTGGACTTGTATAGTGTTGTATGGGAATGGGAGGTGAGGGAGAGGGATTTGTTCTCTTGAGGAATGTATGCCTCCTTAAGTACTATGAGGAGGATACATCCCTGAAGGGGCACTCCGGGTTGTTGGTGCATCTGATCCATCGATGGGATTTCCATCGACATGTTTTCCTTGTGGGTCCTGATCAGTGGTACCATCCCATTGAGGAGGATATTTATTTTATCACTGGGCTATCCAGGAGAGGGGAGGATTTTTCCATGTTCCCAGATGTCCCAGTAGGTGTTGCAGTAGAGATTCAACTCATGTACTCCCAATGATATATTGGGGTTGATGATATTTCCCCAACTGATTTTCAAGTGTCTAGTGGACAAATACGTATTGATTCTTTTGGTGTAGAGAAGGTTAGGTGTCTGTCACTGTTAGTGATGACCATATCACATTTTACCAATGATGGGAAGTGCATTAATTTCCCTCTTTTGTATTATGTTGATTCGTTGGTACAAAGGCCATGATGTATTTGATTGTCTGCCATTTTTTTGCGGTAGTTTTGTATATCTCTAGATATATGTTGGGCTATGATACATGGGAGGTTGAACTTCCCTTTTGCTTCAAAGTTGTTTTGATTATTTTTTGAGAGGTTTCTGGAGATGAGGCCTAATTTTTTATTTCATCCTTCTAGGCCGAGGACTCATGTGCGGATGCACATGTGGGGGGAGATGATGCCCAAGAGAGGTCAGTTGGAGTTTCCAACCAAGATTTCCCTAGACGTATTGGGGATACTAGCCAGTGAGGCATATCAAATGTTTGTCATGGTGTCATTTCCTTATGCAGGTTTGGATTGGTGAGGATGTCTAAAAATCATGTTCACACCCGATGAGCCACCATATAATAGAGGTAATATTAGTGTTTTTTTAAAATTAATCTAGTTTCATTTTATTGTCTTGCTTAATTAGAATAAAATTAATTTTGACATGCTCTTTAACTTGTTTTATTAAATTGTTTAATGAAAATGTGTAATTATTGTTGTGTACTATATATTTTGTAGATATTGTCACTTTCATTGGGGATGTTCCTCCTCCCCCAACATATGACAATGAGGAGATTATTCCTGAGGCCACAATGGGTCAGGGTCCTCGGATGTAGATACCCAACAACATGCACCATATGCTCGATACTAGATTCAGGTTGGAGTTGGGAGACTAACTCTGTGCACTATTGACTAAAATGGGAGTCCTCATTGTGATGATGTAAGACATTAGGGTATATCCTATGCTCTTGGAGCTTTGGAGGGACATTTTGCATGATATGATGCCTCTTATGTGTCATATTGTTGGAGCATCCAGGATACTAGTAGTGAGGAGGGATCTCAATGATATGCACATCTCCCCTTCTAGTATGACTTGTTTGTCCAGTACCCCATCGATTGATGAGGGTGGTCGTGATCCTTCTTTTTGGCGCAGTCCAATTTTGGAAGAAAATCAAGGAACTTTGAAGAAATCAAGGCAGGACCAGAAATGGGGAGTGCTCCAAAAATAAAGGAAAAGAAGCGCTAACTTGGAAAATGGTTGGATCATGGACAAGCCGAGATTGAGCAGTTGGAAAGTGGAAAAACATGATCCTCTTAGGGATAGGGTTTTTGTAATGGCTTTGTCCCATTTTTTTGTATAAATATAATGTATCGGGACTATGAAAAGGTTCTCCTTTAGTTGGTTACGATATTTTGTCAAGATATTGGTTAGAAGTTCTCAATCTTGTGAGGACTATTGCGATCTGTGGAGATCGATTGTAATGGAAGAAGAAATGTACAATGCACAACACTAGATTTTGCATGAATAATAATAAAGAGATGAAGAGACTCATCTTTGTGTATGTATCCCCAGGAGGGGGTGAGCCACGGTATATATGGGTTATGTGTGTATGTGTGAAGTCTTTCTGATTATATTTTCTTTAATGAGTTTTAATATGAACATGTTAGAATGGTAAAGGAAATAATATTGTGCACTAAGGATAACCTAATGAAATCTTAAAACAACACTAAATAGATGAATGCCATAGTTAGTATTCATATCTAGATCTTATGTTGTAGTAGATGAATATATGTCCATTGTTATATGTTGTTATAGTGGATTATGGAATTTTGTTGGAATAGTTGTGTCAATGGTCAGAACTAACATCCAGTTAGAGTTAGAATAATAAATGGGTATTTGAGGGTTGACAAGTGAGTATATATAATTCCCCTGAGAGAGAAGCACATACCATCCCATGGTTCCAGACATCTGAGTCATGCGACCACCCATTGAAGCCATCTCCGGTGAGACTGCATGGTGCAATTTGTGCGTTGTGTTTCCTTCTGGTATCCAAAAGGGTCGATGGTTGAAGGGTTGTTGGTAATCCTATAGTTAGAACCTAGGTCAACCCATAATAGCCAACAATGCTTCCATTGTCGGGATGAGTAAAATCATATGATGAAATGATAGGAGGAGTAAACACTATGAAGTACTCAGACCCCGACGTAGAATACACAATCAAACTCTCTGATTTAGCTCAGCACAATTGCATGGAAGTAGAGGAGAGGGACCATTAGGTGCGCCACTATTGGAGCCTGTGCAGTGGATCTTAGGGATCTACAACACAGGGATTATGAATTTACTTGATATACCAATGGATTTGTGAAACAACTCTTGGCAAGGGTGCATGGAGGAATTTTTTGGATGGATAGGCTAGTGCCTATCAATGTGGATTTAATAGCAGTGATTACTAGGCTACCCATGGATGGGGAGAAGCTATAATAGTATCTAGAGGATAAAAATAAGGTAAAGGACATCTCCAACAAAATCTAGGCAAAATATGGCACAGATAGAGGAAATAGGTGAATCAAGATCAGTGACATAAATGATCCTGCGACGAGATTTGCTACAAGGCTTCTAGGGTGAAAATTAATGCGCAAATGCAGGAAGGAAGAAGTACCAATAGGAGTGGTAGTGGATAAAACATAGTGTGCGGAGGGGAACTCGATGAACTGGGCCCATTATTTACTCAATTTTTTCCTAGAAGAATGTAAGGATACACAATATTGGGGCTCTGATTTCCACTACTCATGGCTATTCATCCTCATTGCATTTGTAGGTTGGAAAGAACCAGTGTGTAGTATGTTCCTTCAAAGAGTAGGAAAGTGTGGTGCAACCTGATACACTTCCTTAAAGAGAAAAACAGACCCAAAGATGAAGAAAATGAACAATGATGTATTCGCTCTATACCTTTCGAAGATCTAGAACCACTTATCCTACACGTGGAGTATTTCCTCTAAGACAATCCAAGAGTTTGGATAGATTACCAACTTTTAGGCAACGTGCCATAGAATGTGGTTACAGTTGAAGATGGATCCAGCCAAGGAGTGGCTATAAATGAGCTACTATATGACGATGCAGGATATACAAATGGAGGTTTGGGAGTGGCCTGATGAATGGAAGGTGCCAGTAATTCCAAATACAATGCCAATAGTACAGACTCAAACATAGGAAAAAATAGTCCCCACACATTAGAAAGATAGAAAAGGTTCCAGCAAGAAGAAGAAGACAAAACAAGGTCGAGTGGGGGGAAGCAACCCAATTCGAAAGAAATGAAGGACGCATAAGAAACCATAGGCAGGGAACAAGCATGGATACACAAATGCCAGAGAAATCGGAGCCATTAGATGCCCAAAAGAAGAGTATAAGAAAGAAAGCAAGTGGCTCTAGGAAGAAGGCAAAGGCCCATAGAACACCACCTCACACATCACTGAAAATAGATGATGTCGAACTAGTAGCCAAAATAATTGAAGATCGGATATCAAAGGTTTGGGAGAATGTTGAGAAGCATAGGGATTCAATTTTTGAGCAGGTGCAGGCGGTAAAAACTGCACTGTAGCAATTAAAGATTAGGGAAGAGCAACAATGGAAATACACACCAGTGAATACTATGGAAGGAGTTCCAGCAGGAGAAACAGTCCAGATCATGGATCAAGGGAGCAAAAAATTCATTAGAACACCTAATATGTTTTATATTGATGAGGAGGAAGAACATAATCCCCTAAAGGAGATAGAGACATTGGACTTGGAATTTCCCAAGATCCCAACAAAGGCATTGTACACATTACAGATTAGTGTTGCATAGGAAATTCAGTCCAGGGAAAGGTCGGATGTGAGGAATCTAAAAATAGTCCAGGAAGAGAACATCTCATTGAAGGAAGCAATTAACCAAGAAGGTCAGGAGAAGAATATAGCGTAGAAGAAATTGGAAGATATGGAGAAATACATTGGTGAAATATTCCAAACCATTCAAGACATCGTAGACTCATAGGAAGTATCTTCTGAGGAGAATATGAGGAAAATAGCGTAGGCCTTGGAGCAGTACAAGGATCAAATAAAGGAATTGGAGGAACATGCATTACCCACTAGTCCTCTAGAAGTAAGAGCACAACGAGAGAAAGACACAACAGAATCTGTGGAGAATATAACAGAGACTATACATAAGATGATAGAGCTATTGGAAAAAATTGGCCAACTATGGACATAGTTACAAGAATATGGAAGCTTGCAGGAGCTGCAAGGAAAGGAGGATAGGGTCCATGCATCAATTGCAGAATTGAAACAAAGACAAAAGACAATGTTACTACTAGAAAATATTAAGACAAGAGTCTGTAGTCTAAAGAAAAGGAAGTTCTAGCAGAGAATATTGTGAGGAAAGCTTAGTTGGAGCCTCTACAAGAAAAGGGTTAACAACTGGTCATGGATATTGATGCAACAAAATAAAGGGTGGAGCAGATAGGCTTGGAGGGGGGATAAATATTCAAACCTCCAGTCACCGCATAGATGGTAGAAGCCATGACAGAGAAGAGCAACCAGGCTAAGGAGCAATTCCATCAAGTAGCATAGACATATAAATCACTGGCATAGGCAATGAAATATCCAGGAGTTAGTGAGTGACTCGGGACGAGTCACAATGTCAGTGTTGGGGGCCTATTGGCACAGGTGAATTTTGGAAGAAAATCAAAGAAGTTTGAAGAAATCAAGGAAGCACCGAAAATGGGGAGCGTGTTGTAAATAAAGGAAAATAAGCATCGAAAATAGAGGAAAACCAGTTCCAACTTGGAAAATGGTTGGATTTTGGACCAACCAAGATTGCATAGTTGGAAAGTGGAAAAACCTAATCCTCTTAGGGTTAGGTTTTTTGTAATGGATTTGTCCCTTTTTGTTGTATAAGTAGAATGTATTAGGACTATGAATTTTTTTTCCTTTAGTTGGTTAGGAGGTTTTGTCAAGAGATTGGTTATAATTTCTCAGTCTTGTGAGGACTATTGTCATCCGTTGAGATTGATTGCAATGGAGGAATAAATGTACAGTGTACAACACTAGTTTTTTCATGAAGAATAATAAAGAGATGAATCAACTCATCTTTGTGGACGTAGCCCCAGGAGGGGGTGAACCATGGTATATCTGGGTTATGTGTGTATGTGTGCAGTCTTTCTGATTATATTTTCTTTAATGAGTTTTCAGATGAACATGTTAGAATGGTAAATGAAATAATACTGCACACAAAGGATAACCTAATGAAAGATTAGAACAACACTAAATGGATGAATGTCATAGTTGGTATTCATATCTGGACCTTATGTTGCATTAGATGAATATATGTTTATTTGTATATTCTTTTATAATGGATTATGGAGTTTTGTTAGAATAGTTGTGTCAATGCCCAAAACTAACATCCAGTTAGAGTTATCATAATAAATGGGTATTTGAGGGTTAAAAAGTGAGTACATATAATTCCCCTAAGAGAGAAGCACATCCCATCCCATGGTTGCAGACATCTGAGTCGTGCGGCCATTGAATCCATATCAGGTGAGACTACACGGTGCATGTTCTATGTTGTGTTTCCTTCTGGTATCCACAAGGGTCAATGGTAGAAGGGTTGTTGGTAATCCTGTAGTCAGAACCTGGTTCAGCCCATAATATCCAACACTTCTCCACATACTCCTCATCCTCCTTCACCTAACCCAAATCATGAGAAGGAAACACATATTCCTCCTCCTCCTCTTTCACCTCAACTAGATGAGCAGGTAGGACCTATTTCTCATCCTCCTCTTTCACCTCATCTAGATGACAAAGTAAGATCTATTCCTCATCCTCCTCTTTCACCTCACCTAGATGAGCAGGCATCAATACCTATTCCTCCACCACTTATTTATGGTCAAAGATTCGACGAACCACTTCTTCCTCAACATCCAACATATTCTACTACAAACCAAGCCTCCAATATTGTTGTAGATATGTAGAATATCCCATCAACTGGACTAGATATGTTATAGCCATTATTTGAATTTTTCATGATATATATATATATATATATATATATGGTGCATTTGTTTTGCTCATGTTGATGTACTTAATTTATATGTTGATGTTGATGTATATATTTTTAGGTCATGTTATATATGTTTATTAAATGTGCTTGATCGATGTGTATGTTATAAAAGTGTTCATTAGATGTGCATTTTTCTTGTTGATCATGATTATGTACTTAATTAATTTATATGTTGATGTTGATGTGTATATTTTTAGGTCATGTTAGATATGTTTGTTAAACATGATTGGTAGATGTTTATGTTAAATGATGCTTGTTAGATGTGTGTGATGATGATGTTAGACAATGCTTGTGTTTTGTTAGATTTGATCACAATGTTAATGCCCTATTAGATTGTTAGATTTGTGTGCTATCTAATTAATGACATTTATATGTGCTACAAGTATATATAATTAATTAGATGAGGTTAGCAAATTTAATTGTGTAATTTAGATGATGTTTATGCTTGTTAGATGGTTATCATCATGATGTTTATTTTTATTAAATGATATTTATTATAGATTATTTATTGGTGAACTTATATCAAAATTTTATATATGAAACATAAAGACTTAATTTAAATAAAAATTGCAAAGATATTTTTATAAGTTACAAAGTTCAATATGGTTGAAACTATAATTGTAAAATTACCATAAACATTTTTCTATTGCATAAATAGTTCACATGTATTCATTCTAACTAAATTATTTTTCAGAAAACAAATTACATATGAATAAACGTTATTTTACATTGTACAAATTACTCTTTTTTAATAGACTCTTCTATACTAAAAATTGTTATTATAAAAGGTTATGATCTCCAGTGATAAGCATTCTATTGGCCCTAAAATTTTATGGAAGAAAATTAATCTTCCTATTGTTATTTTTGTCATTATTTCGTAAGTAGATTGCTATCAAATTTTAAATTACTTCATTAAGTGTGATTTTACTCAACATTGTGGGCATAATTTTATAAATATTTACAAAAGCAATGATAAAATTATGTAAACTAACAAACATTTTAGTTAAAAACCAAATTATCACAAAAATCATGTTAGAAATTTAATTTTTAAATTATAAACCACATTATTTGTTAAATATCTTACTTTTAAATATACAAAATACATGAACATAAACTCAGTTTTTGAATCATCATGTTAACATATCATCAACAAGGTTGTACTATTAAACATGCATATCAACCATATTATTACTTCTAATATCAACATATATTATTAGGATAAATAAGAAACTATATAAATTAAAATATTACCATTCAATATCTAAACATGTTACCAACTATAAAAATATTATATGTGATCTCACATATATAAAATTAAATAAATCATGCATGGTTTAAAATATTTACAACTCAAATGCTCAAGTGTAAAAACCTTTGTGAATCTTACCAATTATATCAAATTCCAACTATAAAATGTTTGGCAAAAGTTTTCTAAGAACATGTTGTTACGACTTTATCATGATAGTAAAATTTTATATAATTAAACATGCAAGAAATATAAATATGTTCAAGCATGGAAACCAACACTAAACATAGGGAATAGGTGCAAAAACTCAGTAATGATCTCTTTGTGTACATTTTTAACTTCAAAATGCACCTTTGAATTGTAACATCTATATTTTATATTTTATTGGTCAGCTTATTAGACACATGACACTGTGATTTTTTCAAATTTGTATAGGTGCATTTGTTCCCATCTATGTGGGAATACAGACATCATTTTCATACAGAGGATGTTGATGATGGACGCATGACACAAGAATGTGGGCTGGAAGTCGATTTTGACCAATCTAGTTGTACTAGCCATCGTGATAAAAAATTAATACGGGGGATGTTAGGTTATGTCGGAAAGAAACAAGAGATCATTCAAGTGGAAATTTTGTTTTTGCAATGGGTTATTTTTAGGCACAAGTGGTGGGACAACTTTTATCGGAACAATGTAAAGGAAGATAACGATAGTGGGTTGATACATCTCAACTCTAGAAGGATGTCGGATGAAGCTCATGAGCCTTATGTTTTCCAAAAACACTGCAACCAAGTGATTTTTTGCCCAGATGTGTTGGATAGGGATTGGTGGGTTTTTTTTTATGACTAGGATCATGATAATTTAGGGGCTAGGAAATTTGAACATCTATGGCATGGTCCTTATGTAATGAAATGAATGTTGCAGAAACAGTCATATGAGTTAGTATATTATAAAGGGAATCCTTTGCACGAGCCTTGCATTGGGATCTATTAGCACTGAGAGTCACCCTTAGATTGAAAGAGGATAATCCCAGTACCCATCAAAATGTTTGTGGAGGTAGGTTTATGAGAGGAGGTCAAATGGACAACTCTCAGTACAAGAATGATTTAACACAAAAAATGGACAAGTAATTCATAGGGAAATGAGGTCCTCATTAACTTCAGTTAGTAGTTTAAGTTTAAAGGTGAGAAGAAGGAAGACTTAGTGAGAAAGGTGGACAAGTCTACCATAAACATCTGAGTTTCAAGCATCTTGGTGAAGAAAAACTTAGGCACAAGAGCACTCTTTAACTCAAGTTTTAGACACTGAAATATATCATAGCAACATAATAATCAAACCTACATTACCAGGCTACTACAACAACTCGTCTGGATCCTCCATGCACGGGCATTTGATCATAAGAAGGAACAAGGCAATAGAAAAAATATTGAAACAGGTCACAAAAATACTATAATCAAACCTATATTACAATACAATTACATCCCTCGTCTGGATCCTCCATGCACAAGTGTTTCAGCACAAACTAAACAAGATGATGAAAGAAAATGACTTCTGTTAATGCAAAAGTCTCAAGTCTCATACAAAACCAGAGAACACCTATGTTATCAAGTTTTACAAAATAGGTATCTTATCTCAACCATTTGACGACCATAAAAAAATATTCAATTTCTCTACTTATACTCAGATCAGTGAACCTCTGCTAGGAAATTTATCTGGCCATCCCATTCAAGGCTTTTCGTCTATGCATTCTTCTATCATACTGTGCATTCTTCCTTCTGTCAAATGCAAGATCAGATCAGTATGGGCCTACAAGAAGAAACCACCCATCATGGTACCTCGAGATGATGGTTCTCTCTCCTCCTACATAGCTTCCATGCTTTCTATTTATGGACTAAGATGAGATTTTAGCTATGAGTCCTTGCTCAATAACTAAATCCTCCTTAGGATTGGAGCACGGTTGGACGACTAACGGGCGACCACCTATCATTGCTGGATACGACGTTATATGCGCACGTGATTTCAGGGTCGTCGAAAGTTGTTTGGACCCACACCACTTTCGGGATCGAAATGCACCATATTCTCCCATGTAGCCTCCCTGCAATACCGCAGTTTGGATTTTGGCCTGCCTTTGGATTTTAAATCATGTGCAGCTTATGGCACCAAAATGATTAGTGGTCGTTGATCCGATCACGATCTGTGATTTGGGTGTGCATACTATATTATCATCCCCACAAAAATTTATCCACCTGCTAACCATCGAAACCCTCCAACTGCGCTTGGAGATAGCTTTAAATTGAACTGCACAGGGGATCTCTACCGCTGCAAACTACACTTGCCCACTAGCCTGCATTCATAGCTATCACTCTTAACTATGGACAATTTCATGTGATAACATCGGTTCCACGAGGGATGGCATGCTCCCTGCGAGCTTCTAAGAATGCACAATTCCAGTGCCTTAGCCTTTGGGTCATGGAGTCTCTTATTCAAACATAAAATAAAAGGAAGTGGCAATTATAATGGTGGAAATCCAATCATGGCTTAATCAAAATTTTTTTTTAGAAAGTGCCCATTTACAGGGCCACCAAACAATTATGAATCCTCCAAGTTCTACAATTTATAGGTGTTATTTGAAAATACCTCATAAATCTTGAAAGGACCAATCCATAAGGCTTCAAATTTACCATGTTTTCATTTTTCTTGTTTGGGTGCATCCCACTTGAGCACT
>JASDQU010683117.1:15704-28920 GCA_032191745.1 Picea mariana
AACACTCTCTCATGTTATGGTGGGTCTTACTTTGCGACTATTGCAGTTCTTTTTGTCATTTGCTGAAGACCTCTGAACTTGGTAGGGCCATCAATGCCCACATCATCATCGCTTCTTATTACAGTGATCATTGCCTGTTATTCAGAGTATGTTCCGTTGCAGAATTGTCTTCTGCCTTTATCATTTACCGCCCCTGAGGGCGCTGCAGTTGTCTACACCAACACTTCCATCATCTTTTTTCAGAGTTACATCACACGAGCATGGGGCATGCCCGCCTCGTTTGTACATAGTTGTATATTTTTTCATGCACGTCTCTCAGAAGGTCAAGATACCGGTTCCTTTTTCCTCCAACGGATCGTTCCGAAGGGTCCCACTATTGCTTTCCCTTACAACAACATTCTCAGTAGAAGAAACATTGATGGATTTCGACTATACGTATGCTCCTAACCTCATCCATCAGGGGGCATCTGTTATCACTGAAATTTCGTCTGCACATGGCAACAAGAACTCCACATCATCAAAACAACAATGAAGTCATTCATGACACTGAATTAAGTTCACAGCATTCCAGAAGGATCAAAAACTATACAAATAACCAAAAATTGAAGGGCGCGTTATAGCAGTAGGGTGCGCGCGCGTATGCGCGGGACAAAAACGTGTTACGCGCGCATGCGCGCCCGACGCGTGACTGTCCACACAAAAAGCCGCACATCTGCTAATACGACGCATTAATTGCATAAGTCGGCCTCCCGACCGTCTATGGACTGGCCCCCAAGATGATTTGACCTTCAGATCAGGGTCGGCTCTACAAATTCGGTGAATTAAATGACTTAAGTGAACCCTAAACAGGTCCGTGTTTACACCGAAAGTTGGTTACGTGACCGCCTGGAAAAATGCTATAAATAGCCGTGAAGATTTATTGTTTTAGCATAGAGTTCAAAGCAAAGTTACGTTGTCCAGATGATTCAGAGCTCAGTCTTTTGACAAGCTATCCATCAACGGCCTAACCCAGAGTTCTTTCACCACTCAGTTCAGTTCTATTCATTTTGTAAGGAAAGCATCGTGTTGAGGGCCCCGAAGGACCTTCCGCTGGAGGGAGAGGGAACCCCTATCTTTGTCTTCAGCGTGTGCTCTGGTTTCGCTAATATACCAAGCATTGAAACCATTGATGACTCCCTTGTCTTATGTTTGATGTTTTTGTTTATTGTTGTAGTGTTATTTGCTTTCAGTTTGTAGTTAGATTGTATTCTGTTTTGTTTTTCTATTTTCTGTTAACCCCATGCTGCCACAGATGTTCTGCCTTGATGAACCCAACAGGGCATGCAAAGTGGTCTTCATTTTTCTCACCCGGTGATCTTTTGTCCACGAACAGTCCCCCACTTTAAATTCCCTGTGGGTTCTTCTCTTATCAGCATAACTTTTCTGCTTGTCTTGGGCAACCTTTAATTTTATTTTTTTTTCAACATTTGTTCCTCCATTTCCCTGAGTAAATTTGGCCCAACCATTGCTCTATCTATTGGGTTATCCCATCTTACCGGTGTGTTGCACTTTCTGCCATAAAGTGCCTCAAATGGGCTCATCTTTAGAGATGCTCGGTACCCATTGTTATAAGCAAAATCTACTAAGTGTAGGTAGTCCTCCCATTTTGATGGTTTATCCATCACACACATGCTCAACATATCCTCAATCACTTGATTCACCCTCTTTGTTTGTCCATCTGATTCTGGATGATAAGCTGTATTAAAATTCAAATTTGTTCCAAAACCCTTAAATAATCCTTTCCAAAATTTTGATGTAAATTTTGGATCTCTGTCAGACAGAATTGTCTTGGGTATACCATGTAATTGAGCAATTTCTCTCATATAAACATACTCAATGTTGCCTGCCTTGTGAGTGAGATTTACTAGAATAAAATGGGCAGTTTTAGTAAGCTTATCCACCACTACCATGATAGAATCATGTTGTTTGTTTTTTCTCGGTATTTTGGTGATGAAATCCATTGTTACAACTTCCCATTTCCACTCAGGAATGGGTAATGGATGTAGAAAACCCGCTAGGTGTCTATTCTCAACCTTTACCTTTTGACATTCCAAACATTTGGTAATAAAATCAACAACTTCTTTCTTCATGCCCGACCAATAATATTAGATCTTGGCAGCTGCAATATTTTTCTGATAACCTGGGTGCCCAGCATAAGGTGCATTATGCATTTCTCTCAATATTAGATTTTTCAATTCCTCAGAATTTGGTACATAAATTATACCCCTGTACATGATAATTTCATCATTATCTAGCTTATATTATTCAATTTTCTGTTGCAAAATACCTTGTTGTAATTTTTCCACTAATTCCTTGTATTGCAAATCTGATTTGGCATGCACAGCTTCTATATCTAAATTTATAATGGCCCATAATAACAAGCCACCAATTTTGAACAATTTCCTAACTTCAGGGAACTTTTGTTGGCCTTTACTTTCAAGAATACATGGTTGCCCACTTTAAATTACCTATGATTTCTTTCCTTATCAGCATAGCTTTTCTGCCTGTCTTGAGCAGCCTTTAATTTCTATTTTATTTTCAACATTTTCTCTTCCATGTCCCTGAGTAATTCTATCCCAACCACTACTCTATCTATTGAGTTGTCCCAACTTACTCATGTGTTGCACCTTCTTCCATAAAGTGCCTCAAATGGGATCACCTTTAGAGATGCTTGGTACCCATTGTTATAAGAAAACTCTACTAAGTGTAGGTAGTCTTCCCATTTTTATTGTTTAACCATCACATACATCCTCAAGATAACCTCAATCACTTGATTCACCCTCTTTGTTTGTCCATTTGATTCTGGATGATAAGATGAGCTAAAATTCAAATTTGTTCCAAATCCCTTAAATAATCATTTCCAAAAGTTGGATGTAAATTTTGGATCTCTGTCAGACACAATTGTCTTGGGTATACCATGTATTCGAGAAATTTCTCTCATATAAATATTAGCAATGTTGGCTGCCTTGTGACTGAGATTTACTGGAATAAAATGGGAATCTTTAGTAAGCTTATCCACCACGACCATGATATAATCATGCTGCTTGTTTGTTTTGGACAATTTGGTGATGAAATCCATTGTTACAACTTCCCATTTCCTCTCAAAAATGGGTAATGGTTGTAGCAAACCAACTAGGTGTCTATGCTCATCCTTGACCTTTTGACACTCCAAACATTTGGAAATAAAATCCACAACTTCTTTCTTCATGCCTGGCCATTAATATTGGCTCTTGACAGCTGCAATAGTTTTATGATACCCTGGGTGCCCAACATAAGGTACATTATGCATTTCTCTCAATATCATATTTTTCAATTTTTTGGAATTACGTACATAAATTATGCCCCTGTACATGAGAATTTCATCATTTCCTAGCTTATAGTCTTCAATTTTCTACTGCAAAATACCTTGCTGTAATTTTGTTATTATTTCCATGTATTGAAAATCTGATTTTGCAGCCTCTAATATTCTATCTTTCAAATATGATTGGTACATGATAATGGTTGTAGCATGCATCTCATGCACCCTCCTACTAAGTGCATCAACCACCCTGTTCTCTTTCCCTTTGATATGCTTTATATCAAAGTCATATTCACTGAGAAATTTGAACCACCTGCTTTGCCTGGAATTTAGAGTTGATTGTCGAAATAAATATTTTAGACCATTATGGTATGTCCTCAACTCGAACCTTTTCCCCATGAGGTAGTGCCTCCACATATTCAAGGCATGCACTATGGCTGACAAATCCAAATCATGAGTAGCATAGTGCCTTTCATGCTCCTTCAACTTCCTTGATTCATAGCATACAACATACCCATTTTGACTCAGGACTCCACCAAGCACTTTTTTACATGCATCAATGCATATGATTAAGTATTCATTTGTATCAACAATCCTTGATATTGGATCACATTTTAATAATTGCTTCAATTGTTGGAAACTCCTTTCACAATCCATTGTTCATTGAACACCCCATTCTTTTGCAAGGAAGTGATCAGGTGTGCAATCTTGGAAAATCCTTCAATAAATATCCTATAGTAGCGTGCAAGGCCCATGAATTATCTAACCTCTATCATGTTCTTTGGTTTTGAACATCCTCTAATGGCCTCAATCTATTTAGTATCCACATCTATCCCTTCCTCTAAAACGATATGTCCCAAATAATGAATTTGCTTCTGATAAAATGAACACTTGCTCAATTTGGAATACAATTGATGCTCCCTTAATACCTATAATACCATCCTCATGTGTTTTTCATTCTCTTCCTCCAACTTAGAATATATATGAATGCCATCTAAAAATATAATGGAAAATGTATCTAAGTATTCTCTAAAAATACCATTCATTAAGCACATGAAGACAACTGGCGCATTTGATAACCCAAATGGAACCACTGTGAACTCATAATGACCATACCTTGTTCTGAAAGAAGTCTTGTTGATGTCTTCTTCTTTAGTTCTTACCTGATGATAACCTGACCTGAGATAAATATTGGAGAATATTTTTGCATCTTTCAATTGATCAAGGAGGTCATCGAGCCTTGGCAAATGATACTTATTCTTTAAATTTACCTTGTTCAACTACTTGAAGTCAATGAAAAGTATTAATGTTCCATCCTTTTTCTTCACAAATAATGTTGGGGCACCCCAAGGTAACGCACCTGGGCATATATACCACTTCTTCAGAAGCTCTTCAAGTTGCATTTGCAATTCCTTTAATTCTGGTGTACTCATCCTATAAGGGGTCTTGGATACTGAGGTTGATGCAGGCATCATATTGATGGAGAAATCAATATCTCTTTTAGGGGGTAATCCTGGTATCTCTTTAAATACATCTTCAAACTCTTATAGGACTGCATAATATTCAATATTTGACACCTTAATTTTAAGTGTTTCTTCCATATGTGCTACAAATATTTGACACCCTTTTCTGTAACTTTTATTCAACTACAATGCTAAAATTTCTTTGATGGTTACTGTCCTGGGAATTTACTGTATTGTCCTTAGGTTCCCTTCCTCATCCAAGCAAGTAAATTCCTTATTATAACATTCTAGGATAACATGCTGTTGGTTCAACCAATCCATACCAATTAGACAGTCATAGGAACCTAAAGGTAGGATGTTCAAGTCTTCCCTAGTGCTCAATCCATTCATGTCCATCGAATATGCCTTAACCATCTCATTAATTTTTATTTTAGCTCTTGTAGTCAGCTGCACCAACCAAGATTTTGCATGCTTGTTTCTTGGAAAATTCAATCTTTCCACCATTTTAAGATCTGTATAACTATGAATATCTCTTGAATCAATTAAAATAGCAATGGTTTGGTTGTTGAGCTTACCTTCCACTTCAATCATATGTGACTGAAACTCATCTTGCTTGTTGTCCAAGGATGCATAGATCATAGGTACATTTCTTCCCATCTCCTCGATTGTATCAACTCATTGTACATTGTGAAAAGTCCTAACTTTTTCACCCTTGTTAGGACAATATCTATACATATGATATCCCCTAGAACCCCAACATTTAATAGGTGGATGCCTTGGTATTTGCCCCCTTGTCTCAATCATTCTGGGTTGTCTAGAAGTTGGTTGTACCTGAGGATTATTTATGAATATTGGTGGCTTATTCCCCTTTTTCCTTTGTTTTGTCTTGTTTTTCTTGTTGTCTTCCCAAGCTTTTTGGAAATTTGTCCTTCCTTTATGTTGATCATAAAGGCATTTATCTCACCTTATGATCTCCTCCAATGTTTTGGGATCATCATATTTTATCTTCTCACTTATAAATGATGACATCCCACTCAAATACCTCTGAATCTTACCAGACTCTTGTTTGATGAAAGAAACATAATTTAACAGTTCTAAAAACCGTCTTTCATATTCATATATGTTCATACTCACAAGTTTGAGTTCAAAGAACTCCTTCATTTTCTTGTCATAGTATCTCTTCTTCAAGTATTTGTTTTGAAAATACCTCTTCAATTCCCTTCAAGTAATTTTTTTCTCATCAACGTATTGCACCTGCACAAATTGGTCCCACCACATGGATGACTTTCCTTTCAGTTGATAGATGGAAATTATTCCTTCTGAGTGTGAAGAGTAATTACGCAATTGAAAATACTTCCTAATTTACCATGTCTCTGCATATTCATCCTTCTTGTTCTCACCATTAAATGTAGGAGGTTTGATTTTGTTCATTTCTCCTTGTTGCTCTTCCACCCTAGACCTCCTCTTATGTTTCCTGATAGGGGATGGACTTCAGCTACTGTGTTCTCTCCTAGTGGAATTCCTTGGGGAGTGATGATGATGTTTTCCAACACTTCTTGTTCTTCTCCCCTCATCATGAGACCTGTGACTTACTGATTTTCTTGAGTCATTATCCTTATCCATCTTCTTTTCTATTTTGTCCAAGCTCTACATTAACTTTATGTTGAATCCCTCCTACTCCTCCTTGGCTTTCATAAGCCTCTCATTATCATCCTTATAACTTTGGACATCCTTTTGCAAACTTTTAATGGTCTCTACCAAGTTCATGTTTTCTTCCTTTCCTTCTCCATGTCCATTTGAGCTTGTACCCTCATTAGCCATGTTGGCATACATTCCTTTGTTCTCATCTTCCTGGTTGTAATTCACCTATGTATCTTCCATGATTTTGAACTCTGTGATGACCCTGTTCTGATCTAATTGTTGTTAAATCTATGAAATGTGCAACCAACAAAACTTGTTAGGCTAATTGATTTAACAAATTCATGAAATTATGCACAATTCTGGTTCAACAATGCATCTGAATTCTCTCGTTTGATTTCCTTAAAATTGATTGCCCAGATCAATTTTCTTGGTGAATAGTTAAATATTCCACCGTCCAAGCCCTTTCTAATGCCTGCTTCTTTGCTCAATTCTAATTCTTGAGAAGAAATTTATGGTTATTTGAAAATTGTCCTTTCTGTGAGGGTAATCCTACAACTAGTGTTCTTCTTTTGGAGCCAAAATAGCTCTTGGATCCATGTTGGATCCTCTCATAATGTACACAGGACCTTTTTATTTCTTTCGGTGCAGGTTCATATAAATCGGAATCCCGCAGGCTCCTTCTTTTATCCCCTTTCTACCTTAAAATCAAAATTTTGAGTGCTAGCCCCTTCACTTCGGCAGAAATTGCATGTGATCAAGGGATATGACCAAATGCTTAGCTGAAAGGTGCTTATCTAGAGCTTTGTGACTCTGGGGCTCCCGAACTTTGAGCTTCATAGGTTTCTCCCTCAACACACTCCAAAACCCTCAAACAATGAATTGGCAAACTCCCAAACGTGCACTTTTCGGAGCTTTGTTACTCTGACACTCTAGATATTCGGGCTTGGAAAGATTTCTCAACACAACACCACCAATAAATCGAACAAATAATTTGAGAACTTCCAAATAGGTTTTCTCTGGAGCTTCATTACTCTGGTGCTCTAGAGCTTCGGGCTTCAAAATATTACTCAACACAACATCGCCAATCACCCGAACGCTGAATTGGTGAACTCTCGAACAAGCATTCTCCAAAGCTTTGTTACTCCCATGCTCTGGGACTTCGGGACTTCGGGCTTCGAGAGTTTTCCAACCTCCTCTAGAAACTTCTCCCAAATTGCCGAATGTCGAACTCTTGAAGAGTGAAGATCCACAGTTCACGTGTTCCCATCAAAGAACGACCTGGATTGACTCTGGGCTTCGGGGCTTCGATACTTTTCACGCCAGAACACTTTCCACCCAAAATCCTCTGGATTGTCCATTTTCTGAATACTCGCTAATCGACGACACTCAGATCTTTTTTCTTCCTTTGTCCAATTTCAAAATTGTATTTTGAATACTAGATTTCTCATAGCCATTTGGTAAATTAAATCATTTTGTATCTTGTTTGTGAAATATCCATATTCATCAAGTATCATGCAAGGTATCCAAAATTATACATGATTTCTAATCAAACTTGTCATTTGACAATCATAATTATCATTAATATAATTTATCGTTTGTTAGTGTATTTATAATAAATATAGTAAACTAATTATGTAGTAAGTATTTTCTCTTTTTTGTCATAAATTTGAGATTAGAATTTTGGATTGATTTGATCATGTACTTCATATAAAATATAGAAGCTTAATTATGTAGACAAAATATGTTTAAAAATTAAAAATTCTCTAAGAGAAATATACATGATAAGAATTATGATAAAAAATATTTAAAATAATTTCAAAATAAATAATGAAATTTAAGTGAATAAAATGAAAAACTTTGGAATTAAACATTTAGTTGATGTTAAAAATAATTTATAAACATTGGTCACAATCCCCCTGCTAAATTATGAATTAAAATGGGTAATTAATGGAAAAATCACAAGAGGTTATATAAATGTTGGCTTCCAATGCTCCTTAATTATGAATTAAAAGGGGTAATTAATGGAAAAATCACAAGAGGTTATATAAATGTTGGCTTCCAATGCTCCTTTTGATTGTCCCTATACATCCATATATGTATTACTACTACCCACATATGTATGAATCGAAAAATTGTGGAGTTTTTGGAATGGATGGATTCTATTAGCTACTCATAAATAATAATAATAAATGCTCCTCCTATCTTTATAGATCATCTCTACCATTATTTTTTATTCAGTGTCCTTTTCGGAGCTCTAGATATGCTAGCTTTTCAGATCTAGAGTGCACAGACTCACTCTGTGCAGCGCAGTTACAAAGACTGCACAATTCAATGCTTCGTCGTTGAGCTCTCAGACCTTACTGCACAGTTCCAAGATTGCAGTATAGACTCTACGCTATTATGATAACACTAACAAAGAAATTTATGTAATAACATTAACATTGTGCTACTCTTAGCACATAATATCACATATATATTTTCAGTGCAGGTTCAAGAACATATAAACCTACTTAAGCTTGTGCATATACAGATTGAAAGTATTTTCAAGTGTTCGCATACAACAGAACTCAAAACTTAGAATCATTCATGTGCACAACTCATAAATATACCAACACAAAAATACTTAATGTATTACCAACTTAGATGTTGCGCATTGTTACAAAATACAATACTCTGCAAAGCTTCAACTCCAACAACTTCTGTAGACTTTCAAAAACAGAGCTTGTTCTCTCAGAGTTCACCAATCTCTTCATAGTTGTTATTGCTTCTATGTATCAACTATATCGACTATCTACATACTCGGAAATATAAAGACTAAGAATGAGACTTTCTGTAGACGTTAACTGACTCAAACATTTAAGACGACAATCAATTTTGACTGGTATGACCTTTGAATTTTTGACAATTCTCTATAAGTGTAGAGGAACAATCAATTCTTATCCTTTTTGTTACATGAAATTACACAATGTTTTGTGTATGATTGAATTGATGCCTTGTGTTGTTGATTGATTGTTACTCAATGTGTGTTGTGTTGATTAAAAAATTAGGATTGTATATTTAAGTCTCAAAACGAGACATACTATATCCACTATCAAGCATTCAAAAGAATTCATGGTCATACAAAAACACAAAGTGTATGTTAGATCCCCTTATTCAAATTTCAGGATAGGTCAAGGACACATACTACAACAAAAAATGATACTTTTATTGAAAGACATTATATATAAAGCTCTCTGCTAGTATTATTTTCTCATTTTTCAATGATACTATGTAGCATTATTTGATTACATATTCAAGACACATTCATTTTTTATCAACAAAAAAAAAAACTTACAAAGTTTTTCTTCAAAATAGGTTTGAAAATTACAAAGTTTGGCAACAAAGCTTTCAATTATTTTGCAAAATTTTCTTTTTTCAACATAAATTCTTAGAGTTCATTTTACAAAAAAAAAAAAAAACAAATGTTTTTTCCAAAAACTTCATGACTTTAACAATGATTTGAAAAATGAAGAGAACCAATTAGATATTTCAATGAGACTATCTTAAAAACACATTCACATTGTCAACAAACCTTGTGTAAAGTCAACAAATCTTGCATGAAACTACTTCATTGTTACTTGGAAAAACCATCAAAATTTAATTGATAAAATTTTACTAATCTATAAGCCAATTGAAAAAATAAAAGATACACATTTGAATAATCACTTGAATTCCTATCTACAATTGTTATCTTAGAAGAAGATAGTTTTTGTAGTGAAAAAAACACACTTTTCACTTGTAGCATTCATTTTTTCCATTTTGGAGAGATTGTTTCAGCAATACTTTATCCTTGAGAGTTGATTTTTTCAATCAATCTTTAGAGGGATTTGATAGATCCTTAAAATACCTTTCTAACACTATGTTGTATGTTTAATTTGATTGTGTATAATAGCTATAATTTGAATTTTAATGATTGCATATCTCATGATTGCATATAATCCAGTTTTTACTAGATGAATATATAAAAAATAAAAATGAATCTTGAAAATATAAAAACACCTTTTGATACTCTGTGAATCTACTTTCCAACACAACTAGAAAAAGGAAATATTGAAAGATAAATATTAATTTTATCAAGAGTGCTAGCATGCTCAATAGAGTGAGTTACACTTGTCATGAACCACTACAATGTAATTATCAGGTCCTTAAAAACTCAAGGAACCATAATACTATGCTAAAATATGCAAAACAACTTAACACAAGAAGATGGTGAAAAAAGAAAACCATTCTGCTCATAATATTCATTTCAATAATATGAATTTATAGTACATAGATGTAACCACCTCATAAACTAGATTTACTTTCACAATAACACCTGATTAAGAGATAGAATTGAGTGGAGAAAAATAAGATTTAATACACACTTAACCTATATTCTATAATATGAAACACATTAAAATGGTGTAAGACTTTTTATTTATATGGAAAATTATAAGTTAATAATTTTTCCATAAATTATGAAAAACGTTAAAACCAACCATATTTACAAAATAACTATATTACCAAAATCAAACCACAACATTCCAATGAATAATTCCTCACAATTAGTATACTTAACATCTCAATATAAATATACTTAACATCTCAATAGGGCTACTCAATAGCGCTACTAAACAAGCGGTTGCCACTTCTCTCTCAATGATAATTCAATGGGCAGATGCAATTTCTCTTAGATGACATATAACACAACTCAATTCTATGAACAACCATTTACCCATAGAAACAATAACATTATACTCTATTTTAAAGTAAATTGCCCGTGTCCACTTCCCATAATTCTGTATTGAAAAGTAGGTCTGAAAAATATGACCTGCCAAAAACATAAACACTATCAAGCTTCACTGTTATCTCATTTGGAAATTTCTGCCAATCCCAAACGGGGTTGAAGGAGATCGTCGAGGGTATTGATTAATTCTCCAACTCTCATTGAGATTGAAATGATCATCTCATTTACTTCCCTAAAAGGCGTCGAGAGATATGGATCAGGCGCACCGCATGGAATGAGATGTTCAATTCAATCTCAGCGAGAGATGGAGAATTTAAATGAAAGCAATTACTTCATAAGGAGTTGAGAGACTCATGAAATCAATGTGCTACATTTGGAACGAAAATCCCATCTCCATCCTGTAAAATAAAAGATACTAAAGTGAAAAATGGAGATGGAACTGTGATACAAAGCCACAGAGTGAGCCCTGCATTTATCATTACTTGCATCTATCTGGTTCCATATATTGCAATTTGCAAATTATTCTACTATTGCAATGATGGCGTCTACTGTTGTAATGACGGCTTAGACGGCATCTTGTCTGGCAACACAGCTGGCTGTTTGTCTCATATTTGTCTATGTTCGATGACTCTTAACATATCGTTGTATCATATGCTTTTTAATTACTGCGACATCCTGATGACGTCTACTATTGTAATGACGGCTTGAAGGTTTCTTGTCTGCTCACACAGCTGGCTGTTTTTCTCCTAAAGCGTAGTCTAAACAATTTAAATCTTTTTCAGTTTTGATTGTTTTTCGCAGGGTAAAAAAGGAGTGGGTTGATTCCGGAGTAATCTCTCTGAATTAATTTTCCAGCAGGTTTTTAGGCGGTTCACTTTTAAATTTTTTATCAATCCAGAATTTTGATCCATTTTCTGAGTATTTAGGTTGGTTTAAAACGGGACAAAACCCTGAAATAAAGTTTGTTTTTTTCTTAAAAAGTAAAACTCGATAAGAAAAGATTGCTCCCGTTTTAACTTACTCTTAGTAAAAGTTATATTTTTTTGACATGGTAACTTTGACTTTTTAGTAGATTAAAAATTGTCTTTTTGGCATGGTAAAATTTGTCGGTTTTGATAAGGTAAAGTTTGTCTTTTTTGACAGGTTAAAATTTGTTTGTTTGGCATGGTAAAATTTGTCTTTTTGATAAGGTAAAATTTGTCTTTTTTGGCAGGGTAAAACTTGTCTGTTTGACATGGTAAAATTTGTCTGCTTTTGGTTTTGGGCAGGGCTAAAACTTGTACTTTTTGACATGGTAAAATTTAGTAGTGAAATTTGTTCCTTTCTGGGTGGGGTAAAACTTTTTTTGACAGGGTAAAATTTGTATTTTTGATATGGTAAAATTTGTCTTTTTAGTATTATAAATCTTTTGTTGTATTTTATGAATCTTTTATTGTATTTCATGAATGATTTGCTTAATCAATACAGTTAAAAAGTGATTTGTTTAAATTATAAAATGAACAAAATAATTAAGAAATTATAAAACAATCAAATTTAATACAACATTACATTTTGAAATTGCATACTAACATTTTAAGCTCATCTAACACACAAGTTGTTTAGAGGCAAACTGTGATGGCCTTCACATTTTAAAACTTGTCCAAAACACCTTCTTTATAAGCATACCAAATTTTTATATTTGTTATAAAAATACCACAAGTTCGATATGTATACTATAGAGTTGTAAAAAGTTGTTTTCCCTCTCCGCATCTTATTAATGATGCAT
Organism: Picea mariana; assembly: GCA_032191745.1. Taxonomy (NCBI): domain Eukaryota; kingdom Viridiplantae; phylum Streptophyta; class Pinopsida; order Pinales; family Pinaceae; genus Picea; species Picea mariana. The sequence goes on from JASDQU010683117.1 coordinate 28,676, forward strand.
AATTTTGACTACGAAAAATTAAAGTTGTAGAATATTTTGAGACTTTTTTAACCAACTTTTAGTATCACTTCATCTGAGTATTAAATATAATAAAAAATTAAAATTTGAAAATAAAATTTATTTTAAAATTCTTAATTTTTAATATAGATATATTTTTAGTAAATTTAACTTTAATAGTAAATAATTTTTAAAATTTTAAATATTTTTTTTCTTCCATAAATTTTATTATTAAATCTTATTTTATA
>JASDQU010683117.1:28970-40671 GCA_032191745.1 Picea mariana
TTTTGATTATTAATTATATAAAAAAATCTTAATTTTGTGTATTTTTTTTTTCAAAATTTATATCTTTAATTTTTTAAATTTAATATATATATTTTTAATTTTATTAGATAAATATTAATTTGTTTATATAATTATTTTTATATTAAATATATAAAAAACATAACCATTTGCAATATATTTAATTGACAACTAAAACTCTTTAATATAAGATTTTCGTCATCAACTTTATCACTTTTATTTTGACTATTAATCACTAAGAATAATAAAACTTTGAAATTTTTTATTTTTATTTTTCAAAACACAAAATTATTAACAACCTTGAAATTATATATAATTTATATTTTTTTACACTTTTTTATTTTTATATTTTTAAGATTTTTTAATAATAAGACAAAATAAAATTATTGGCATTCAATGCTTCCAGTATAAATTTAGATATAGAAGTTGTATATGGTTTTGCTTGATAAATTATATATAATTTATATTTTTTTACATTTTTTTATTTTTATATTTTTAAGATTTTTTAATAATAAGACAAAATAAAATTATTGGCATTCAATGCTTCCAGTATAAATTTAGATAGAAGTTGTATATGGTTTTGCTTGATATTGACGATTTTGAATTTTAACATAAAGTAATTTACATGGGATACTTTATTTAAGGGGAAGGTGAAGGTGAAGTTGAATCATAAAAATAAAGTAGTATCATCACAAAATTATTAACAACCTTAAAATTATGCGTAATTTATATTTTTTTATTTTTTAAGACTTTTTAATGGTAAACAAAATAAAATTATTAACATTTAATGGTTTGAGTGAATTTTATAAATTCAAATATAAGAGTGTTGTGAGTGAATCCTATAAATTTAAATATAGGAGTTGTATATGATTTTCCTTCATATTGAAGATTTTACATTTTAACATAAAGTCATTTACATATACTTTATTTAAGGGGAAGGTGAAGTAGAATCATAAAGGTAAATTAAAATCATAAATTTATTACACAAAATTATTAACAATTTTGAAATTATGTATTAGAATTTTTAATTTTTATATTTTTTAAGATTTTAATAGTAAAATAATAAAACAAAATAAAATTATTAGCCTTCAATGCTTTGAGTGAATCTTATAAATTTACAAAATTATTAACAATATTAAAATTTTTAATTTTTATATTTTTTAAGATTTTAATAGTAAAATAGTAAAATAAAATAAAATTATTAGCCTTCAATGCTTTGAGTGAATCTTATAAATTTACATTGAGTGAATCTTATAAATTTAAATATAGAAGTTGTATATGGTTTTTATTGAAGATTTTAAATTTTAACATAAAGTCATCTACCTAGGATACTTTATTTAAGGGGAAGGTGAAGTAGAATCATAAAAGTAAAGTAGAATCATAAATTTAATTTTATTTAGGGTGAATTTTAGAAGTCTATCAATTTATTAATATGAGATATTTTATTTTTGGGTGAATTTTAGTATCTTTTGTTTAAGTTAATTAGGGTAAATTTTAGAATCTTCTGTATAAATTTATTAACCTAAGATTTTTTTATTTTGGGTGAGTTCTAGAATCTTTGTTTAAGTCAATTGTTTGATTGTGATTTCTTTTGGGAGTTTTTAATTTGGTTATTATTAATAATTTTGTTAAATCCAAATATAAATATATTAAATTGTTTGATTGTAATTTCTTTTGGGAGTTTTTAATTTGGTTATTATTAATAATTTTGTTAAATCCAAATATAAATATATTAAATTTATGAATAATTTACTATGTAATATAAATTTTTATAACAAATATTTAAGTTATAGTGGAAATGTATTTTTTTTAAATAAAAATTGTATTTCCTTAAATAGTCTTCATATCAGTATACATGGCTAAACTTGCCACCTTTTCTACCATACATATGGAAGCCAGAACAGGTGACCTACGATAACAAGTATTCATGTTTTTGTTAATGTTTGAGAAAAACTGGAAAACACAACTAGTCCTAAATAGATTTATAACTATGACCGCTTTGAACATTGAAACATAGCAACAAAAAATAAAAATAAGCAGTAGGAAAACTCAGGTTTCCATCACCACTAGGAGAGTGTGGTCGTGCAGAAAAGAATACATAAGGTTGGCAGTAGGTCGAGCATCTATGCTTGACAAACTCGCCTGAAAGAGAATCAAACATAGCACCCAAGCGACAACTGAGGATATCCTGGCACTGAAGCTGATCGTCCATGTCCTGTCGCATTTCGAAGATAATTTGCAGATGTTCTTCCAAGAAATTGCAAATGTTGGGTGTCTCTAGCTCAGAGGTTGCAATAGGATGAGGTGAATTGACAAGTTGTGTTGTCACCGTGATCCTTTCCTTGTGCCAAGCTGGAGGGGTCTCTTCCTCAACCGGACAACCAACTACATCTGACGTAGGGTCAACTCTTTGAGGTGGTCGTCCAGAATTTGAGGGGGATCCTGAAGGTCTGAGGCAAAGAAAAGGAGAGAAAACGAAGGTACTTGTGGAGGAACTAGATGAATCTCTTCCTCGACATAAGCCATGGGACTATCCTCATCTACCCAGTTTTGATTGGACAAGGGGGAAATCTCCAAGGAAGGACCATCAGGGCTTATGGAATGGATGGGAGGAAGAATTGGAGCTAAGGAGGGGTAGGTTGGCGATGTCGAGCCACAAACATGTAATATGTCCTCCCACATTTAGTTTTTCCTCTTTCACGTGGAATTTGAAAGGTAGGGATGAAAATAACAACCTGAATGAGACGAGAACGCAAGAAGGCGAAAAAACTAGGAGGGGAGAGGAAAACTAACAACCAGATCGGAGAGAAGTGGCAATAGCCATTCCTTACCTCCATAAAAGAAGTTGAAATGACAAGGAAAATATCCATAAAGATCGAATTGATGACTCTTAGCCTCCGCGTACTTTCTCTATGAGACCTCGACATTTGATTTGGGTGCCCCATTAAAACTTCCACCTTACGCAGGTGCACTACCATCCCTACCAATTGAATGTTTCACATACTGAAGAGACAAGGAGGAAGGATACCAGTAGGGAGTGTTAACTACTCCCGGCGCATGTGTACCAGATGTCACCCCATTCGGGGGAGTTTTAGTCGAAATATTAATTGTTGTGAACACAATATAATATTTTAATGAATTAGAATGTGTGTAAAAAAATATTTATGAAATAATAATGAATATAAAAGAGGGAAGTTGGGGATGAAAATTAATGGAAATATTATGACCATATTATGTGAGACAATTACACATGTTGTTGAACTAAATATTTAATTTTGACATACTTGTTATCATCACTTAAAACTACATAAGGGGACTCATTGTAAAATAGAAACGCACACTAATAATGATTGATTGAATACACTTTCTCATTTGCTTGTTTCTTGAGTGTAAACTCCCTATGTCCCTTGGTTGATATATATTTGATTGTATTTGTGGTTGAATATATTTAAACCCCACATTTGGTATCAATGTTTGATTAAGGGTTACTACAAGGCCCTCACCTTGAGTATCTTTATGTTAGGGTCCTACCCTAACCCCCTTACTTAGATACTTTATTAAATTTTTCTATTATAGGGGCCCCACCTAGGTTCAAAACTCGTCTAACCTTCTTAGCATGGTCCGTGGGCACCTGCTCTAGGACTAGGTTTATAAGGGAAGTCCCTCCAACTAGACCCTAGATATATTAAGTGACAGTAGGTGGTTCTATCAATTATCCTATTAAAAAAAAGTGTATGAGGCCACTTTACTTGAATAAGGCCCATTAAATAGTTATTTAATAGTCACTCATTGTAAAAAAAATCATCTTTATTAAGAAGGCCCAAGTTAGTTAGTCAACCCTCATTATAAGTGGGTCTGTAGGTAGTTAATATTCTGTATAGATAGCTATATATTGAGTACAAGGTTATGTAATGTTTTTTCAATAATTGTTATTGTAATTGGAGATTTTCTCTAGTAGGTTTCCCCCTTGAAAACGAAAGTGAACATAACTCTCTTTTTTTATCATCAAGAGATATTTCTCAGGGTTTATCTATTTTCTCTTTTGTTATTAGTTTTGCACTACATTTTATGCGATTTATTTGAATATTGGGATTAAGTACATTACAAGTGGAATCAAAACTCTTTCTTGGGCACAAAGTGAGAGAATTTTGAGGGCACAAAGTGGGAATTTTTTTTCTTTTTGCAAAATTTTGATGGAAAAAGGAGAACAATAGAATTCAGGTATGTTTATGAAATTTCTATGTAGACTTTGAAGAAACCAACCATAAATATGATTTTCTCTAAAAAAATTCCCAAGTTCAAAAAATAATAATCCAAAATGGAATTTGAGAAGTGGAGATATCATTGATTTAAAATCATCCTTTTCTAGAGGTTTTTTTGTGACAACTGTGAATTTTGTAGACTGGATATCTTTTGATAGAGTATAAATTTTTTAGTCAAACCAATGCTAGTAGATCTAGAGAAGCTCTAGAATTTCATAATTAGGATCATAATAGTCAATTCAAGAAATATGAAGTTGTGATCATTTTACATTTTCAACCTCAAACCCTACCTTGAACAAGTAAGTTATTTTTTTGGTGATTTTAAGATCTTTTTCTTGAATCAACAAGATCCTAAATTTTTCATTTTTTTTAGACATGTTCTGGCATCTTTAAATAACATAGTGAACATTAATCACAATATACCTGCACATAGTTATTTTATTAGTTTATAATACTATAAAATTTGACTATTTCTAATTAAAATAATATTTAGTTCTAAATATATAACAAAGTATAAAACTAATATTTAACAATACAACTTTAATATATATCAAAAATATTTACAATAGACACTATATACAATTAAGGAAATTTTAAATGAATCATACACAATGAAAATCTAGAATAAAACCCAAAAATCTATTCTAATAAAAATGTTTTGAATTTTTATTTAGAATTTTAACCTATGTTAAAACATTAGGCTCCATATGAGGATTGTATCTCCCTGCGAGGCACTAAAGAACATGCAGACTGAGTTCCTTTATTGGGTAATGGAGTCATTATTCTTAGAACTAATTACATATTCAAGCACATATAAAACTAAATCATTTCTTTCATAATAAATCTTATATAAGAAGTGATAAAGTTGTCAATAGTCAAAATTGATACATACTTGAATAAATATTTCAAGAAAGGATAATAAATAATTTTCTTATTAAAATTTACTCAAGAGTTGTCTAAAGTAATAAATCTAAATTTATCTTAAACACTAAACTTCCAATTGATTTTTTCCTTACTCAAGACTTGAAATTATATTTAAATTTGTCTTAGATAAACCTAACCAAATCGGGATACAAAAATTACTGAAAAAAGAATTAATAACAAAGTACTAATAATATATGTAGAAACAACCTTTACAGATATCACAGATATTGCTTCACTTCCACCAGGCATCGCCCCGATGAAGTTATCTGTATACCCCAACTTGAATTTCCTTTCACCACTTCAATTTACAATTCCATTTATTTGAGATGAGGAAAATAATTTATGAATTTCCTTTCATCATCTCTTTTTGGACAAGATGGGGGCAATCAAATTTTTGAATTTCTTTTCACCATATGTCTTTTAAATTTCATTTAATCATTTTGAAGTGGGGGAAATCAATGTGTTAAATAACACTAGGGATGATATTTGTTTTTGATATAAAATAAAGTTGCATTGCCTACTCATATAAGTATACTCTAAGATTAATTTTCTTTCAATTTTAACTATACCTTCTCCTATAGGTAGAATTTACATGTTTTAATTTTTATGATTAAGGTTTAACCTTGAGAAAACTTGATCAACTATAGTCTAATATCAAAGCATAATTTTCAAAAGATTTCCCTAAACATACATTTTTTATTAAAATAAAGAAATGAATCAACATTTTCACCAGTCTTGTAAAAATAACATGTTTAACTTTTAAATTTTATTGACTAGATCTATCATTTCTATAAAAAAATGAGTAAGATAGAAAGGTTTAACTTCATTTATTAAAAAAAAAAAAAATGAAACTAGCTCTGAAAGAATACCAAGTGAAACTTTTAATTAATCACAAACAAAACAAATTATATTCTTCAACTGAAAATTACTATCACTTTGAAGAAATTTATTACCTAAGAAAAGAAAACAAAAACTAGCCAAAATTAAGTTGTAATTCATAAAATGAGTTCTTAAGCCATTAGGGCTTGAAAATGAAAGTAAATGCCAATATAAATAAAAACCAAACCAATATCTACAATGGAAAAACAATCAAAGTTATCTTCTGAAAGAATTTCTTTAAATAATGCCCATTAACAGGTGCTTCAAGAACCTCTCCATTCAAAGTTTGAAGAGAAAAGGAGTTTTTTCCTTCAACATCTGTAATCTTGTATGGCCCAAACCACAAGTTATCAAATTTTCCATGTTTTCCAAGGTCTTCCCTTCTAGCAGCCCATCTCAAAACCAAATCTCCAGGAAGAAAATTTATGTTCTTAGCCTTTTTATCAAAAATGACCTTCATCCTGTCCTAATATTCTTGAAACTTTTCATTGACTTGTTCTCTAGGTTTTTGGACTTCGATAATTTGGTTAATTCTCCTCGTCATATCATTTGGATCCTCTCCAATTTCTTGAAATAACTTCATAACAGGTAAAGTAAGATTAATAGATAGAATTGCATCCATACCATAAATTAACTGATAAGAAGAAATACTTGTTGATATTTTTGTGTTGATCATGTTTTCCCAAATATCATACTTCAAATGAGAATTCCAAGCTTTCTTGTTGTCAGACAAAATCTTTTTAATAATTCTCATTAAAATTTTATTAGAAGATTCTGCCAGTACATTTCTTTGAGGATAATATGTAGTAGAATTCCCAAGAATTATATTATATTTTTGACAAAAATTAACCATAGCTACATATTTAAAATCTTGTGCATTATCTGTGATAATTTTTCATGGACAACCAAATATGGCTAAGATATTTTCTTTAAGAAAGTTTATTACCACTGTATCAGTTGCATTTATGGTTGGAATTGCTTCCAACCATTTAGAAAAATAGCCAGTGGTAGTAAGAATCCATTTATGTTGAGCATTAGAAGAAGGATGAATCTCTCCTATGAAATCTAAACCCCACTGTTTAAAAGGAGCTTCAACCTTAACTGGTACAAAGGGTAAGGAGGTTAAGTATTGTTTTCCTACAAAAATTTGACATTCTCTACAGTATCTAGCCTTTGCATTAACATATGAAAATAATTTAGGCCAATAATATCCTACTCTAAGGATTTTATATATTGTATCCCTCCATGCATTGTGTCCCCCACATATTCCTTTGTGAAACTCATCAATTACATTTTCAATTTTAGACTTAATAAGACAACTTAGTACAAAACCTAGTGGATCTTTCCAGTAAAGCTTCTTACTTATTATACAATATTTAATAGCTTGTAATTTAAGTGATCTAGATTTTGTTAGAGTCAAATTAGATGGACATTGAAGCGTTTGTAGGTATAGAATGATATCTCTATACTAGGGAGAAGAAGAGAATTTTTCATCTATCTTATTTGTAGGTTGTTTCTCATCAATTTCTTCAAATTCCATTGAAGGACTTTGAATCCTAAGGATTTGCAATTAGATTCAACCAATAACTTTGATAGACCCTGACCTTTGATTATCTTGGTATGTTTGATCTCAAGGTCATACTCTTGTATTTTAACCAACCATTTACCCCTCCTTCCATCACTATCAGAATGACTCAAAATTTCTTTAACTATGCTACTAGGAACATATGCACTGATTTTAGAATGCAAAATATAAATCTTGAAAGATTTTAATGCTTTTACCATTGCATAATCATGTTTTTCCATAATATTATATTTTAATTCTAAATCCGTAAGGATTTTAATGTAGAAAGCAATTTTTTGTTCAAAACCTTCATCATTTTTTTGTAAAAGAACAATAGCTATAGTATTTTCAGAAGCAAAGGAGAATATAAGAAATTATTTAGAATAATTCGAGCTTACCAATATTGGTGCTTCTCCTAGAACTTTCTTAATATTCTGAAATGAAACTTTTTCCTTTGTTGACCATTTAACCTCATTGTCTTTTTCGAAATATTTCTTAAGAGCTTAACAATCTCTACAAAATTAGGGATGAATCTTCTCAAAAAATTGATTATACCTAAAAAGGATTGAACCTGTTTTTTGTTTCTAAGTAAATTTATACTGTGAATTTCCTCAATCCTATTTGGATCAATTTTGATTCCTTCTTTAGAAATGATATGACCCAATAACTTTCCCTTCTACATAAAAAAGTGAGACTTTTTAGGATTTAATGACAAGCCATATTTCTTGCATTTTTCAAATGTCTGTTTAAGATGTTTGAAATGTTCTTCATCAGAATCAAAAAATATTGTCATATCATTCAAATAAATAGCTACAAACTTATCTTTTTCACCCACAAATGCAATATCCATGGCTCTTTGGAATGTGGCCCCTGCATTCATTAAACCAAATGCCATTTTATCGTACATAAAGGTGCCCCATGGTGTGGTAAATTCATTTTTCTCCTTTTCTTCTTCTTGTACTGCAATCTGATTATAACCAGAGAAGCCATCAATCATAGAAATCCTATTGGCTCCTACAACTCTTTGTAAAATGTGGTACATTTTTGGAAGTGGGTAGTTATCTTTCAATGATGATATGTTAAGATTCCTAAAATCTACACGTAATTTGATTTCCCCATTATTTTTTCTTACTAACACGATATTGGGAACCCAACAAAATATCTAAGTGGTACAATGATTTTTGCATCCAATAAATTTTTAAGTTCTTTCTCTATGACAAGAAGTAATATGGGGTTAATCTACCTAAGTTTTTGTCTGAAAGGTTTCACACCATGTTTCAAGGGAATTTTGTGTTGTATAATGTTGGTATAATAGGTTCTAAGGTCTTCATATGACCAAGCAAAACCCACACTATATTCCTTGAGTAACTCAACATATTTTTGTTTTTGTTCAATAGGAAGATATTTGGAAAGTTTTACAAATTTAGGATTCTTTTCAGTTCCAATATTACAATCTTCCACTTCATATAATTGTGGTTGTACAAAAGGTATTAAAGGAATGCCATTCTGATAAAAAAATATTTCTAATGGTATTAAACCTTTTGGAATTTGATTATTTTTAACAATAACATTTTGTGATCATGGATTTTATTTTTTAGCTCTCCATCAATTTGATTTTCTTGTTGTATCCAAATTGCATCATTTTGATTTTCCTTATCTACATGAATTTCGAAAAATTATTTTTCCATTTTTAGGATTTTTTTTTTATCTGTTGATCATCCTCAAAGACTTGTCAATGTTGAACATTATCTGGAATGGAAGGCTTATGCCTTAGTTGAATTTTTTATTCTAAACTTGTGACATTTGGTGGTCTAAAAGTAGTAGTTGCAACATCCAAGGAATCTACTTGTTAATTATGTCTTCTGAGTATTGCATGGATACTGAATGACAACAAAAAGTTTTCAATTACATCCCATACACAATTTTTGTATGCTCTCATCCTTGGATGTTTGGCTTGATAGGTTTTCTTGATTTTTTTAACTATTAACTATTAATTCAACATCTCCATAAACCACTAAATGTTTAATTTTCATTTTTCTATCTATTTCTAAGCCGATTACCAAAGTTTCATATTCACAGTCATTGTTTGTAAAATTTGTCTCAAACTATAATCTAAAAGAAAAGGGATAATTTTATTACCTAAAGGAGATACAAATAAAATGCTAGCTTTAGATCCTTCCCATGAAGAGACACAATAAAAAAGATCTTCCACATCCCTTCTTCAATATCAACAATATTTTCACAATGATCAATTTGTTTTATTTCTGAAAAATCTTCTAACTAACTATTTACAGATAATATACAAATTCCCAAATATCATTCAGTAACATACACAGAATAATTGTTGGGATTTTGGGGATCACTGACTATATAGGCCAATTTGGTTTCCTTATATAATATAGTATATTTCCCACCAAAAACTGGAATCATGGCATATGCCATGTCTAACTATAAATATCCTCGTAATTTGGCTCCCCAAGATCTTGAGAGAAACATCCCATATTTTGTTGGCACATCAACCAAAACTACATCCATTAAGATACCTTTTACAAAGATTTGAGCTAAGTTTACTACCAAGTCTTTAATCATTCCAATACATTTCAATTTCCTAGAGTCAAATGAATAAATATATTCATACAGTCTTGTTATTTGTAATCCAAATTTTTCCATAATTATCTTAGGCATAATATTATGTGATGCACCTGAATATAACATGCAATTATGTAAAAAAATGATCATGTACAGTTAGAGAAATGTAAAATGGGGCTACTGAATCACTAGTATCTTCAATATTAAGTCCAAACATTATTGTAGGATGCTCATCATGAAGGTTAATAGTATTAGCATGAATCTTCGAGTCTAAAAAAATAATGATCTTTGAAATTTTATTTTTATACAATGGACTCTTATCCAATTCTACAAATGGTATTGGAATTTTGATTTTTCATAATTCATGTTCCAGATCAAAAGAACTGATTGGTTTTTCTGGTTCTTTTGGTTCAATTTTTGTGACCTTGGTTGTTGGCTGAGTAGACTGTTGTTTTGCAACAGTAGATTATTTGCTCTTATCTTTTATCGATATTTTCTTTGGTTGAATAGAGTCCACAACCATATTATTCTTTGGTCTAGGTATAAGGTCATATTTATTGTGTAACGCAAATTGAATTGCATCATAAAATAACCTATACTGAGGAGAAGGTGTATTGACATTGTTGACATTCTCTTGATTAAAGAACTAACCAAAGTTAAGTGATTGTTCATATTATTCTTGTGTGACATGTGGATTAACTCATCCTGACCATCTAAATTAATTTCTTCTATATTTTCATTTTCCTAATATTCATCTCCTTCCAACATATTTTCATCTTTCAAAGGAGCTTGAATTTGTTGATCATTGTTCCTAGGAGATATTTGTTGAAATTGAGGATTAAAATTCCCTATAAATTTATTAGGGTTTCTAATATTAGGTTCAGTTTTAACCCTATCAACTTCCATTTTGGATAATTTATTAGATAAATCTTCTATTAATTTAGCTATTTCCTCAATATTTTCATCTTGAGAGTTTTTATTTGCACTACATGAACCTCCCTATTCTCTAAAGTTTTTTGTTTCTCTAATCCTTGTTTCATTTTTAAATTTAAATTTCCCAGAGGCTATCAAATTAGATTCAATCCATATTGCATCCTCTTGCATATTAGATAAAGTTCTATATCTCCTTTCTCTCAACAATAAAGCAAAATATGGATCAAAAGCTACTGCAAAGGTAACCTTTGCAGCTGTTTGTGAAGGTTTAACATATGCTAGAATTTTACTATAAGTATTATTGAATATTTTAATGAAATCATAAACTGATTCATTATTCTTTTGTTTCAAAGATCGAAATTCAGTTAGGTAATAAAGATGATCTTTCTTCTCAACCCATTGTCTAAGAAAAGTAGTTTCTAATGCATCATAAGAATCTAAAAAATCTAGAGGAAGCCCCCTAAACCAAATTCTCACCTCCCCTTCAAATTTTTGGACAAATAGCCTCATATAAACATCTCCATGTTCAAGT
>JASDQU010683117.1:79710-91949 GCA_032191745.1 Picea mariana
ATAAAGGGAGAAAACCTCTTCTTCTTTGAAATGATAGGCAGTCTTTTAAGTTCTATACATCATCTATAATTGAGCACCAACTCAATGTGAGGTTGCTACCTCTGTTTTATAAGCTGCAATTTGTTTGAGAGCACAGACTCTCTTGTTTCTATAGATCCCACTAGAAAGAAGCACCAACTCCCCTAATGTTCCAACACCAACTGGATGGAAGCACCAAATTTCAGTTACACGGGCTCCAACCTATATAACAGAGAACACTCGTTCTCCCCTGTACCACCCTGCCACCCTGGTTTCTCTGGCTGCAACCAAATGGAAGCTACAACTCCTTGTGTTCAAGCTCCCACTTGAACCTCTGAGGACTACAGTCCTCCCTAGCACCTCCCAACCACCGTGGAATATGAATGAATAAATAAATAGACAACTATATAGATAAATTGATTCTTACCAATCTTTCTTTGTTCTGTAAATCTAGTCTTCTTCTAACTGTTCTGTAATTGTTCTGTCATTCCGCTGTACTTCAACTTGTTTTGTTATTCTTATCTACTTCAACTTTTCCTCATTTGTTACTCTTCTCTGAGTTTTATCTCACACTGCACATATTCTCAGTCTCACACTGTGCATCCTATGATTTTCCCTTTCTTACAGGTTAATTCATTTTTTTTCCTAAACAACTAAGCACACAGTCTGTCTCATCTTCTTTTATGCACAACGCCTGTAGCAGTTACACTTCGAATCTTCTAAGGCAAAAGAAAAACCATCTCGGCAACTGAAATGCCAACCGATTAGAAATCATGAATCAGTTTTCCTAACTGATTCGTAACTGATGAATTAACTGTGAGAGAGAACAATAGCCCCCGATCATATTAAAGTTTATATGTATCGTTCGATGAAATTTATTAATCTTGCCTTTAAATAGGGTTTAAGCATTTTAGAATACCTGTGGCCAAGTGTCTTGACACTTCATGTCGTGATCTCTGAATCTTCGATACAGATCTTTTCTGCGCTAGCTCCTTCCTCTATATGACCATGGCCATGATCAAGCGCTTATGCAAAAAAAGTGTTTTTCGTGAATTCACCTTTCGTGAGTCTGGAGATGAGACATCTCAACTCTCCAAGTTGCGATCCCCGAAACCCCAATATGGAGATGAGATCAACGGTCCATGATCTCGATGAATCTACGGTTCAGATTTCATCGCGAATTCACATCTCACGATTCCTTCGATGGAGGTCCTTGTCACTCCAAGTTGCGATAAGCAAAACTCTGAAATGAAGCTTAGATCAATGGTCCATGCGTTCGATGATTCTACAGTCCAGATCTCATCGTGAATTCTCATCTCATGATTCCTTCAATAGAGGTCCTTGTCACTCCAAGTTGCGATAGGCAAAGCTCCGAATTAGAGCTCAGATCAACGGTCCAAAACACATCGTGAATTGGCGGCTAGGATTAAATCACGATTTTGCATATCACAATTTCGATGGTTTTGTTTCTTACCTCTCCAAGTCGCAATAGGCGAAGCTCCAAGTTGGAGCTCAAATCAACGGTCCAAAAAACATCGTGAATTGATGGCTAGGATTAAATCGTGATTTCGCATATTGCGATTTCGATGGTTTTGTTTCTTACCTCTCCAAGTCGTGATAGGTGAAGCTCTGAGATGGAGTCAATGGTCCAGATCACACCTTGATCTAACGGCTGCGATTAAATCACGGTTTCTCATATCGTGATTTCAATGGTCATATTTCTTTCCTCTTCAGGTCCTAAGTCACGAAACTCCAAAATGGAGTCGACGGTCTAGATCACACTTTGATCTGACGGCTGCGATTAAATCGCGATTTCAATGGTCATATTTCTTCCCTCTTCAATTCATGAGTCGCGAAACTCCGAAATGGAGTCGATAGTCCAGATCACACCTTGATCTGATGGTTGTGATTAAATCACGATTTCGCATATCGCGATTTCAATGGTCATATTTCTTGCCTCTCCAAGTCATGAGTTGCAAAACTCCGAAATGGAGTCTCAAATCAACAGTCCTGATCAACACTTGATCTAATGGTCATTGGGAATTGTAAATGGGATCCAATGATCATAAATGTTGCTTCTCCTCTCGAGTAGTCCCGATCAACACTTGATCTGACGATCATCGGGAATTGTAAATGGGATCGAATGATCAGAAATGCTACTTCTCGTCTTGAGCTTACTTTGTTCCGCTTACTCTGATCTTGCCATCGATGATCTACCAACAATCTTATGCACTATCGCTTTTGAGCTTATTCGAATCTTCTCTGCAACGTATTCTCATAATGCTCATCTATTTCATACTTTCTATACTCATGCCATCTTCACTGTTGTACTTGCCATCAATGACAAGTATACAAGCATGCGCTTTCTATTAAAGATTTACCAACAGTCTCCCCCTTTGGCATTGATGGCAACTCAATCACCCACATGCATTCAGACTCTCCTCCCAGACTCTTTTCTCCCCTTTTGACATCAATGTCAAAGAAGAAACATGCTCCCCCTGATCTGTTGCAAAACATACTCCCCCTGTCAACTATGAGCATCTTGGAAATACATCAGATATTCAATAAGTACTCCCCTTGACCAGGTGAACAGATTAGACACAAGAAATTATAACCCCCAACTTTTGACAAAGATATCCAAAAGGGGTTGCTGCTAATGGTTTTGTAAATATATCTGCAATCTGTTCTGTGGAAGGTATATAATTCAGTTGAACAATTTTGTTTGTAACTCGTTCTCTGAGTAAATGGTACTTTATTGGAATATGCTTAGTCTTGGAATGAAGAATAGGATTCTTGGAGACACTAATGACACTGGTGTTATCACAGTGAATTGGAATGGGATCGGTGTAAGTTACCTTCAGATCTGCAAGAGTTTGTATCATCCATAAAATTTGTGTGCAACAAGTAGTAGTAGCAATGTATTCTGCCTCTGTAGTGGATAATGAAATGGATCCTTGTTTTTTACTAAGCCATGCAACTATTGAGTCACCCAGAAAGAATGCTCCTCCACTGGTGCTTTTTCTCTCATCAACACAGTTTGCCCAATATGCATCTGAATAAGCAGTTATCTAGAAATTCTGATTTCTGGGATACCAAAGACCATAAGTCATTGTTCCCTTCAAGTATTTAAATATCCTTTTGACAGCTACCAAATGACTTTTTTTAGGAGCAGACTGATAACGACCTACCATTCCAACAACTTGCATTATATCAGGATGGGATGTTGTGATGTACAGAAGACTGACTATCATAGAGCGATATGTCCTTTGATCAACATTATGTGAGATATCATCTTTACTCAGCTTGCAACCAACCACCATAGGTGTGCTAACTGGAGAAGAATATTCCATATGAAATTTCTTCAACATCTCTTTCAAATATTTTTCTTGAGAAATAAATATTCTTGCAGAAATTTGTTTTACTTGTAAGCCAAGAAAATATGACAGTTCTCCTATCATGGACATTTCAAATTATGTTTGCATAAAGTTAGCAAACCACTAGACAAATGATTCATTAGTACAACAAAAAATAACATCATCTACATAAACCAAAACAACTAGTAAATTATCACCTTCAAACTTAATGTAAAGGTTATTGTCAACAGTACCTTTCTTGAACCCTTTTTCTTGTAAAAATTTGTCTAGTCTATAATACCAAGCTCATGGTGCTTGTTTTAGTCCATATAAGGCCTTCTTCAGCTTACAAACATAATTAGGATNTCCATTAAGAAATGCTGACTTAACATCCATCTAATAAACTTTAAAGTTTTTATGACATGAATAGGCAAGAAACATTCTGATGGCTTCCAATCTTGCCACTGGTGCAAAGGTTTCATCAAAGTCCTGACCTTCAACTTGTGCATACCCTTTACAGACCAGTCTGGCTTTATTTCTAACAACTTTTCCTTTTTCATTCATTTTATTCTTGAATACCCATTTGGAACCTATTATATTTTTATCTTCAGGTCGAGGGACATGCTCCCAAGTATTGTTCTTCTCAATCTGATCTAGTTCTTCATTCATATCTCTAATCCAATCATCATGCTTGCTAGCTTCATAATTTTTTTTAGGTTCAGTCATAGATAAAAAAGAAACCTGAGATTGTTTTGAGTCTTTAATCAATTTCCTTCTTGTCTAAACTCTATTTATATCTGTAATTATCTAATTTTCAGGATGATTCTTTTTAACAATTTTGAGAGGTGATTTTGCTTATTTCTGTTGATTTGTGTCAGTTGTAGTATTTGTTTCTTCATCTGATTCAGATTCTTCTCTTTCTGACCCTTGGACCTGCTCATCTTCATGTTCAACTATATCTTTTGTTCTTGGTTCAGCATTGCCTACATTCTTAACTGGGATCTCTTCATCAACTTTTATGTCTATACAATCAACTAGTTTATGTAGTCTGTTATTGTAGCATTTGTACCCTTTACTATTTGTAGCATAACCCAAGAAGATACCTTCATTAGCCCTGTCATCATATTTTCCAATATTTTCATCATTGTTCTTGATATAACATTTACTCTCGAAGACTTTAAAATGCTTGATTGAAGCAGGTCTTCCAAACCATAGTTCATAAGGAGTCTTGTCACTGTGTGGCCTAAGATGAGCTTTGTTAAGGATATGAACAATTGTATGAATTGCTTCCACCCAGTATGTCTGATGTATGTTCCTTTCATTCATCATTGATCTTGCCATTTGTTGTACTGACCTATTCTGCCTCTCAACAACTCCATTTTGTTGTGGAGTCCTTGGAATTGTGTACTCTCTTTTGATCCCATGTTTATCACAAAAATCTTTGAAGTTCCCTGAACTAAACTGTCCTCCTCTATCAGACCTTACTACCTTTAATCTTTTTCCTATTTGACTCTCAGTCAAAGCCTTAAACACTTTGAATTTTTCAAATGCTTTAGATTTTTCTTTCAAAAAGGAAACCCAAGTTAGTCTAGAATAGTCATCAATAATCAACATAAAGTAATTTTTTTTTCCTGAACCTTCTTTCCTTGATGGTCCACATAGATCCATATGAACTAACTGGAGAGATGTTTCTATTGAAGGAAAGTTTTTAGATTTGAACTGAGTGCGAGTAAGCTTTCCTATCTGACAGGGTTTACAAACAAAGTCATATGGCTTTGATATCTCCAGAAGATTTTTTACTGCCCCATTGTTTCTAAGTTTGATTATGTGATCAAAATTTAGGTGACCGAGTCTCCTATGCCACAACAAAAATTCATCATATTTTCTTAAGTGACATTCTTCTTTTTCTTCTTTTAACACATAGACATTATTTTCTGTTCTTATCCCTTTTGCAATAAGTTGTCCTGAACTCAAAGCCTTTATTTTACAGTCTTTAAAAGTAAAAACAACTTCACATCCTTTGTCACAAACTTGACTGACACTTAGTATATTATGCTTCAGACCATCTACAAACAACACATATTGAGATTTTCCTTTTCCATTACTCAGGATTACCATTCCTTTACCTTTTATTTTTCCTAGTGCATCATTTCCAAAAGTTACATTCTCTGATCTATTTTCACTTAAAGTTAGAAACTTACTTTTGTCTCCAGTCATATGTTTGGAACATCCACTGTCAATACACCAGGGATTTTTTTGTTTTTGGGCTGATAATACTAGTCCACACTTGTCATCTTCTTTCTTCTTCCAAACCTTGACATTTTCAGTAGTGAGGTTCAAGTCTAGATTTTATTTCCTTAAGCGACAGTCTACAGCTTTATGTCCATAATTATGACAGTTGTAACATTTTGGTTCACTGAATAATAAATCATAATGATTGTTATGCTCATAATTGTTGTTGTGTTTCACCTATGTCCTTCTCCCAGTCATCACATGATTTATAGTCTATGATTGTTTGTTGCTTGGCTATCTCAGTCTTTGTTGTGGAAGATAGTTATTCATTGAATATCTTGATTGTTCATATCTAAATCTTAAAGGATAGTTTATAGATTTGTGACCAAAATTAGAGCAGAAAAAACAATAACCATAGAAAAAATCTTTGGACCTTGAAAAAATCTGTCTTCTTTGAGGAGGTCGATTTCTTTCATGCCGATAATCTTTCTGGTCTACAAATTCGGTTCTGGTGCATTTTCTTTCATTCCTTCTTGGTGGCTGATTTTCCTTCTTTCTTTCTACAGAGTAATTGTCGTCAATGTTTGAGGATTTGACAAACTTGATAGATTTTGTATTACTTGGATGATCACTACTTGATCCTTCTTCATATCCCAATCCATCTTTCAATTTTGAATTTCTTTGTTGATTTAGAATGGAGGTTAATCCTTCTGAGGCTTTAATACTTGGCAGATTTTGGTGATACAATCCTTTAAACTTCTCCATTTCTTTTCTGATTTTCACTATCTCTTCTTCTAAGGCTTCACACCTGACTTTCTTCTCTGACAATTGTTGTTTTAGTATGTCTTCTATTTTCTTTGCCTCTTCTAATTCCACTTTCAGAAAAGCAAAGTCTTCATCAGGTTTTTTACTTTCTTTCTCGAACTGTATCAACAATTGTTTTTTCTTTCTGTTCTTAATTTTGAGTCTGTCAATTTCTTCCAGTGCACTGATCAGTTCTCCTTCCATATCAACCACAACTTCTTCATCATTATCATCACTGCCTATGATTTTATTATCATAATCCACTTTGGCCATAAGCATGAAGTCATTTTCCTTATCTTCACAGGAAGAGTCACTATCAGTGTCTTCTGAGGAATTGTCATTATTTGCAACCAAAATTTTCTTCTTATTATATTTCTTGTATTTGTACTTCTTTTCATCATTAGAGTTTTGGTCCTTTTTCTGATGGGGACACTTAGATGAAAAATGAACTATCTTACCACAGTTAAATCATTTGAAGGGAAACTTCCCTTGATATTTTCCTGATCCTTTCTTTAACCTTCTCACAAATTTTGCCTCTATATCATCTAATTCTGAATCAGTATTCTTGTCTTCTTTCAAAGATGCTTCTCTAGTACTGGATTTATTTTTGCTAATTCTCATTTCATATGCAGTTAAAGTTCCTAGAAGTTGATCAATGGACAGGGTTTTGAGTTCATTTAATTCTTTTATTGCAGATACTTTTGGATTAAATTTATCAGGCAGAAATCTTAAAATCTTATGAACTAAGAGTGAGTTGTCAAACTTCTCACCAAGACCCTTCATGGAATTTACAAGTTCTTCAACTCTTAAAAAATACTTGCTAATTGTTTCATCTTCATTCATCTTTAGTTGTTTAAATTTCAATCTGTATGTTTGAAGTTTGGCATCTTTTACTTTCTCATTTCCTTCATAACTACTAATAAGTTTATCCCACATTGCTTTGGCAGTTTCAAGATGCATCACCTTTACAAACTTAGCTTCAGAAAGTCCATTCAAGATAGCATTTATTCCCTTAGAATTAAAACTAAACTCTAACTTATCATCCTTGGAGGCTAGCAGAATAGGCTTTGTATATCCAGTCTCTACTACATCCCAAACATCAGCACCCAAGGCCATTAAGTATGTTCTCATTCTAACCTTCCAGAAAGAAAAATTTGTTCCGTCAAACAGAGGGGGCCTTGAGGCTGAAGTCCCTTCATGAATTGTCATGTTTAATATTATAGATCTACCTTTGAATAAAAGGAACCTGCTCTGATACCAATTGTTGAAATTACTAAGACAACTGAGAGGGTGGGGGGGGGTGAATCAATTGTTATTGTGATTAAACAATTTTAAGTCTATTAAAACATTCTTAATCATTCTTCAAATGATCATCAACATTATACAACATATGGACAGTAAAAGTAAAGAGCATCAGTCACACATAAGGTATACACAGAGACATATTTTTACGAGGAAACCCATAAAGGGAGAAAACCTCTTCTTCTTCAAAATGATAGGTAGTCTTTTAAGTTCTGTACATCATCTATAATTGAGCACCAACTCAATGTGAGGCGGATACCTCTGTTTTACAAGATGCAACTTGTTTGAGAGCACCGACTCTCTTGTTTCTCTAGCACCCACTAGAATGAAGCACCAACTCCCCTAATGTTCCAGCACCAACTGGATGGAAGCACCAAATTCTAGTTACACAGGCTCCAACCTGTATAACAGAGAACACTCATTCTCCCCTGCACCACCCTACCACCCTGGTTTCTCTAGCTGCAACAGAGTCTCAGTTCTCTCCCTCGAGATCTCTCTATCTGAGAATTATCCTATTCTCTCTCTCCACTCTACTCCTCGAGAGACTCCTTACAAAAGAGGGCTCTCTTGAGCTTATCCTCATCCACCACCTCTGTGCTATCGCTATCTCAGAGAGGATCCTACTCCTACTTACACAAAAGGAAGTCACAGACCTGACTGAACTGGACTTGGCTGTCGGTAACCATTAAAGGAAGCCTCAACCACTACCTGTACAAAGGCATGATCTGGTCTCTATCAGCCTTACAACATTAAATTCAAATTCAAATTTTGAAAAACAAGAGGGTTGCGCCTCTCCCTTTCATGAATGTGTGTTGGATGTGCTGGCAGGTTGGTGCTTATGCTGAGTTGGAGCGATGCTCCTGCATCAAAATGCAAGTAGGTGGAGGTTAAATAAATGGCAAGGTGAGAGAATGGTGGCATTTGTAAGTGTTGGTAAAAAAAATCAATGGACATGGTGAGTGCATTCCCATGGAGTCCTAAAGGAAATAACAAAACTAAACAAAAAAATGTTATTACAATGGAGTCGAAAATTTAACTACATGTAAATGGGAATATGATTGTAAGACCTGGTTAGGTATGCATACCCCTGCTAAACTATTGGTAAAGTCTAGATGTGGACCTAGGTGATAAGGTGGACATGTCAGATTCTCACATAACCTATTTATAAACCTTTATGGGGGTAAGATAATTACCCCAATTCAAGTTTTAAATGGAGAATGTTGGGTTAAACTTGACTCAGTGAAATAATCAATGAGTAGGTCAACGGTGGTGGTTTTCAAGCCCATAGCTTTGTTGGCCTATGGTATTGTGTGCATGGATTGCATGTAATGAATCCTTTAAATAGGCCTAGGATAATCCATTATAATGGGCCTAGAGGTGAGGGGTGAAGGCTCATTTGGTCAGCTTGGTAGTATTTTTTCAAGGGAACAAATATATCTTTGGTTGGTTTTTTCCATGAGGGTAAATCATGTGACAATGATGTGTGCATGATTTATTTGTTTTTGTTGTTGTTGGTTTATTTTTTCTCTCGCAATATTTTCTTATTCCTAACATGGTCCATATTGTATCATACAATGCATTTTTTAGGTCTCTTACAAGTTGTCTCTCCCACCCCACTCCAAGATTCATCTAGTCTTTCATGTGCATACCAACCTACTAAAACTTGATGAAGAATGTTCCATTTTGCTTCAGGTAGAATAATATTGGATACCAAAGAGAATCAATTGCACCAAAAAACGATACAGAAATTATTGGTTTATTGGAAATATATGCAACTAGAATATGCCACATGTGAACTGACAATAATTCTACAACGATTTCCTCACCTTCATCCTTGAGGACGATGCTTCTTTCGAAGGGAGAGAAAATGATAGGGTCCTACCCTAACCCCATTACTTAGAAAATTGATTAATGTATGAGACCACCTTCCTTGAATAAGACCCATTTAATAGTTAGTTATTAATAGTTCTCCATTGTAAAAAGGGTCATCTTTATTAATAAGTCCCAAATTAGTTAGTTGGTCCTCATTATAAGTGGGCCCATATGTAGTTAATATTCTCTATCGATAGTTATATATTGATTATAAGGTTATGTAATGTTTTGTCAAGAATTTTTATTGTAGTTGGAGGTTTTCTCTAGGAGGTTTCTTCCTTGAACAGGCAAGTGAACATATATCTATATTTTTTATTATCAAGAGAAAATTTTCAAGCTTTATCTATTTTCTCTTATGTTCTTGGTTTTGCACTACATTTTATGTGATTTATCTAAAGTTTTCTGGTTAAGTTCATTACACTTCAATTTCCTTCATTGCATGATTACCTCAGTAGTCACTGACTAGCGTGAATGGACATGATAGGAGGATGATGGCTAAATGACTCAATTTTGGGTGCCTTGGCCCATTATCAATGAAAACCATGGAAAATTTGGGAATGTTTCCCATTGGTTGGGTGCATCACAGACATTGGAATATTACACTAGTTAGATGCACCAAGAGAATGTTGGAAGGGAACTTGACGAGAAAATACAAAAAAAGTTGTCCTGGGAAACCTCATCTCTAGGCATGCACTATACATGATATAAAATATTGGCATAGAGAGCTTGATTGACTTGGGTTCTTGAACTATATATATAGATATCAATGGAGTTGGATGGGCCACACTTGGGGTTGCAACAGATGAGAGAAATTCATTCTAGAACAAGTGCCCATGGATTGTAATTGGGGGATGCACTCATGTGACACACATATATCAGGAATGCCTCCATTGAGTGCACATCCACTAGACACAATTGAGCACATTGTTGAGTGCACTTGGGAACAACCATATGGAATTGAATGGATTTGAAAATAACAGTGTGGACTTGGAGAGTTTGGGTGTAGTCGTACAAATTAAGCCAACGAATATGAGTTGGATAGACAAATTGAGATGGGTTATATGAATTTATTGAGACTAGTTGGATGGAAAAATAGGTAAGACTTGCGGTGAACTAGGAAGACCCAAGATGATTTGGAATGACTTGATGAATGGGCAACATATAGGTCACTAAAGTAAATTGAGATGATGGATGGCACTTGGGTCCACCTTACAATGAAGGGTCTTGAAAGTGAAAGGAAATCCTCATATAAGAAGTAGGACAACTCAAAGTGATACATAATCATGCAAGAAGTATCAAGAATCATTCACAAGAGTGTAAATAATTATGTGGTTATACCAAGTTCAAGATTGGGCACAATGGAATGAAATTCACTATATAAGTGAGATAAAGAAGAAGATAGGACCTATAGGAAATAGGCCTACAATTGCTTCAAGGGTTGGATTCATAGTTCTTGTTGGCACTTCTACCTTATGTAATTGTAGTATGTAAATGAGATGGAGGTAGTTGGATACACTCCTATATTATAAATTATAACATTCTTCATATAATACATTCTAAGGAACCTTCCTTGGGTGCCTCCCATACCTATGTATTGTGGATTCTTTATGACTATTAGATATTACTATTTCTTTCATTTTTTTGTGTTGGCTAAGTGATAAGTATTTTTGGGATGTTTTAAATGCCATGGTTGGACATGTACCTACTGTTGAATGAATTGGGTTGAGTAGGAATTCGTTGCAATCATATTTTGTAGCTTAAGGAAAAGTTGTGGGTGGAACTTAAGTGAATTGGAATAATATAGTTGTAGTAAGCATGGGATGGCCAAACCCTTGTGGCTAAGGCAAGACGGTGCTACACAACAGAGGTGCTGAAATAAAATTGGAAGGAACTAAAGTTTGCAAATGAAAATTTGGATAGACAGTAGGTATGTAATAGGTATTATCATAACATACTTTGTGATTGATATGGTTCTCTTCACCATTGTCACTACCATGACAGGTGGTATTAGAGCATAATTTTTTGTTCTTTTCACCACGATCACTAGCATGACAAGTGGCTTCATATATGTTCAAGCATTATTCATAACAAAAGTAGAATTCTTTGAGATGAGGTTAGCAAGTGTGTAACATCCCACTCTGGTGCACTGAGAACACTTATTATTTGAGGACACTTTCTCGCAAGTGATCTGGACCCTTTTTGATGTTAGACCTTTTATATTTGATTATGATGTGATTGACATATGACATGGTGTGTTATTATTTGATGTAGATGGGTGCTATTGACTCAGTTTTATTGAGTGTGCAGGGTTTTTGACCTTGAGGATGCAGAGGCATGGGTAGAACCCCCTTGGACTCCGGACTGAGTCAGGAAGTGTGCTTTTGGGTTGATATGTTTATTATGATGTTTCATTTGAATTGATGATTTGATGTTGACATTTCTGACATGATTATTGGTGATGCAGGCTGATGATAGCTTGCCGACCAGACTCACATATGGAGTAAAGGGGCCACACACGATTGCAGAGAGGTTGAGGGAGAGGGATGGACATCAGCCCTGCCACCATCTGCTAGCACTCCTGCCGTGGCTCGAACTGTAGGTTAATGATTACCTAGTTCGAGAGGACCCACGATGCCATGAGGGCCGACTGCGACAGTC